>JAOPTO010000855.1:328455-376507 GCA_033822845.1 Tetrapedia diversipes
TTAATAAGAATCTATTACAGTCACATTATGCTACCGTATCGAGATGTTCAAAGAGATGTGTCGTTGCCTTATTATCTTTTTTATCCAATTTATGGGATTTAATAGGAGAAAAGGTGTGAAACGGAAGAAGATATTTTTTTTTGGGCTGTAACGTGACAAGTATGAATGGAATTGGGTCATTCTACAAGCAACGTTCTTCGTTCTACCTTAAATGGAATACATTAATAATTCATTAAATATACATAATAGATGTATGCAAATTTTTTAATATACCTTTAAAACCGCGTAAATTCTTCGTTTTTAGAAGAATTGTAAAACCAAGCTGTAGCCTAGTACCTGTACGTTGTATGAATCTGAATAACGAAATCTAGTAAATATAATTAGCAGACTGCGAAATTTCACGTGGATCCGTAATTTGAGCTACGAAAACGATGAAAAGTGGAAATTGCTGAAACCTGTTTTGCTTGTATAAATATTACAACGTGTACTTCACTTCGAATATTTTCTACACTTATACGCACTAAAACTTGAATGTTGTACATTTTACGCGTTCAAATTCGTTGCAAGTGCATACAAATCCGCGGCCTATCAATTAGAGACAATTAAACAAAGCGTATGGGTACAACGTGTTCCTTCGAAGCGAGTGAAGGTACGATGAAAAGGCGCAAATTAAATTATAAATGAAAGATAAGCTAATTTGTTCCCACGAAATTTAACAACGGCAGGCTCCGTTCTTTATCCGAATGCCATCAACGCTTGAAAGGTCGGGGATTCGCGGGCAAGAAGAGAGCATTCGGGGGAACAAAGAAGCAAAAGATCGTGATAAAAGACCCTGGGCAACCGGGAGAGGAGGCCGAGCCACGGTCTATGTTGTCGTGATACGATTAACCGAACCCCGGCTGGCTAGACGGAATTCTTTAGTTTCGAAAAATCGTTGACGTGTGCGATTGCTGAGTCGACAATGCGACGAAAAGTGGAGTAGGCTCGAGTGCCCTGGCCCATCCTCGATCAAATCTGACGATTTCACGGCTGTCGTTGGATGGACTGCTGATTTGTCAGATCTCTCCGTTGCCCACTCAAGGCTCGCTGCAATATCGAGTGAAAGGTTTTCGCGGATCGTTGCCAAAAATTGTTTGACAACCGAACGGACGCGTTTGATCTAAATGTGGCAGGGGATTCGATAAACGTATTCTAGAATAAGGGTTCTTAAGATTGTTTATTATTATTATTATTATTAGTATGAATAATGGGAAAAATGTATACATAGGAAAATTCTATTTTAATGATTTTAGTAGAACGAAAGGTGAGACTCGGGTGTAAATAAATTTAAGTGAAGCGATTAGAATATTAATTAATGTATATTTAAAACGATTTAACAGTAACAACTTAAACGATTTTACAACTTAGCAAATTTCAACGTTCAGAATCACAAACTTGCTACGTTCACAGTCAAATACCTTTCTTCCACGTTGGTCAAACACTTACTCACATATCGCTTATCTAAAGAATTAAGAAACAGAAACAAGGCAATTAGATCTAGAAGTATTTTAATTTTTACAGTATTATCTAGGAGAGGAAATGTTGAGAAGTTAAATCGTAGTAAAATTATTGATTCATATATAACATAATAATGTACAGAAACTTATGTTTCTATTATAGGAAAATTTTATTTTAATGACTTTAGTAGAGCAAAAGATGAGACTCAGGTGTGAATAAATAAAAGTGAAGTGATTAAAATTTTAATTAATGTATATTTAAAACGATTTAACAGTAACAACTTAAACGACTTTACAACTTAGCAAACTTCAACGTTCAGAATCACGCTCTTGCTACGTTCACAGTCAAATACCTTTTCTTTCACGTTGGTCAAACACTTTCTGCCACGCGCTCTCGCATTTTCCCCGTCATACATTCTTCCAAACGCTCGTTTCCTTTCATTCTAATTGTCAACCTTTCTCGCTCGATGCATTCGGTCACCGACCACTCAGAATTTCGCAGTCGAACCGTTTTCTCAAGTGCTCATCTTTCACGCCTTAGAAACATTCGAGTCCAAACGTTCTGCGTTTACACGACAATCGCCCGACTCAACCACTCTTCAGACTTTCCCGAACTCGCATCCGGTCGATCGCATTCCTACATTATTAATGTTTAAGTGATACAAAAGTAGCCAGATGTAAGTAATTTGTAAGTGCTTTGAAATTGTAAATCGACGTTGTTAAAAATTTATCGGTATATATATGAAAGTATTTCACAAGACATCGTGACAGATGTGTAGAAATTATTAGATCAATTAAGGGAATCGTTGCGCTACCCTCACGGAGCGAGCAATCGCGATTTATATCTTTTCTAAATCAAGTTAACCGACGCGCACCGAAACCCATGAAATCCGCGATCGAAGACGGCAGGTAAGTTGCGGTTTGATTGACGGAAGCCAGTAAATGAGACCATCACTTCCCGGAGATGTCATCCAAAGCTGGTCTTGATATCCGCAATGGTCAAAGTCTAACGATTAACCCTTTGCGCACGAGAAGTGACCATTAGTCACCAAATGATAGTTTCGCAAATTTGCAGACTCCAGTTAGTTTGTTTATTGGTTATAGTGAAAGGTTAAATTGTCAAATATGTAAATTTTAGTACAAAATCTATGTATAACTTTTACCAATCTATGTATAAAAATGTACAAACTGTTAACAATGTGACATAACCCTTCAAATTTTATTCATCTGCACGATAAATTCACAAAGCTACATTTCTATCAATTTTATTATTTATTATTAGTAATTTTCTACGTTTCATCTATCGTTGAACCTTCCACCGATGGACAACTCGTGAGACGCTTAGAGACCAATGAAATCAAGGACCAGCATCGTCTCGTATAATATCAGCGAAGATATCGATCCCGACATTCTACATCCTCTGAATCGAAGATTTTTGGCATTGAATTAGGAATTAGATCGTCGACGATGATTATGAATTTGCCCCAAATGGTCGTTCAACGATCGAGCCTCGCGGGGGTGGTATTTGATGGGAGGAAGGGATGATGTAAATGACTGGGACATAGCCAGAAGATCCTGTTACGATTGCACCAGGGTTTCCAGCAATGTTGTTCTTGTTGATTAATATGAAATCTATGCCTCGAACGATTTCGAGCCGCTTAGGATAAATGTGGGACAGATGGGTGCAGATGACGAATTAACCTGTGACGGTTGTGAGATTGTTTTTATAGGGAATGAGTGTGAGGTTATGATTGTACCAGTGTTAATGGACATTTAATGTTTGATCGGTTGGTAATGAAAGGGGGACATCTGTAGGTAAATGATGAGAGAATGGATGATGTGATATCGAAAACGCATGATCGAGAGTGTTTTGTCTTGCACGGATGGCCGGGGAAGAAGAAGATGTGTTTTGGGTAGTACGAGAGTTGCGATGAAAGAGCGAAGTGTGGAAATACAAAGAGTGTCGTGCTTTATGATTGAGACATATACAGGGTGTTCGGACAGCCCTGGGCTTAAATTGAAAGAGTAACTCCCTGAGACATTCTAAGACGAAAATCAAGAGTAACGATTTTGCGTTTGAGGCTTTGTTTACGAGTTATAACTAGTTAAAGATATCGTTTAATCCGGACCGTTCAACTCTTGAGAGCGGGTAACCGAGGCAACTCGGTCGGTAACGTCGCTAAGTCCACAGTGAAGCTCAAGCGTCGAACGGTTCGGATTAAACGATATCTTTAACTAGTTATAACTCGTAAACAAAGCCTCAAACGCAAAATCGTTACTCTTGATTTTCGTCTCAGAATGTCTCAGGGAGTTACTCTTTCAATTTAAGCCTAGGGCTGTCCGAACACCCTGTATTAAAGTTGTATAATGCCGCGTCCACACTGCTGTTCGCGAACAGCTCGTTGTCGCTGACAACGGAGTGCAAACGGTTAAAGTATTTAATAACATTATGCTTGAAGGAGTGAGTTGACTGGGCAAAGAAATCTAGGGTAGTGCAAAAAGAATTAGCATTCCTACGTGTACGAGTTGTCGGATCAACATCTTCCGTTTTAGTATTATTAACTTTCGATAAAAATAGACGTGATGGGCCTTAAAAATTATGGGGCGTAAAAGTTTATTGAACCTAGGAGGTTTGGACAGTTAATTGTACCATTAATTATTTTGTAGAGGAATACCATATCAGTGATCGTTCTCCTGGATTCAAGCGGAAGTAGTTTTAGTTTTCTATGAATGGGGGTGTAGTTACGATTGAACAAATTCATTCTTTGCCCAAACTTATGAGAAGCATATCGAAGAAATTTGTGCTGCACTCCTTCGATTAAACGTTTGTATTTCGTTTGAGAAGGAGTCCAGCTGATGGACGCATATTCGAGTAATGGTTTTACGAGTGTACAATAGAGAAGCCTAATAGATCGGATGTTGGTAAAATGTGACGTGTTGCGGATTAAAAACCGTAGTGTTAGATAGGCTTTTTTCGCTATGCGTTGATAGTGGTTTTTGAAATTTAACAGCGATGAAAAATGAACTCCCAAGTCTTTGATTTCTGACTTATATAACAATGCTAATTCATTTAAAAGATATACGTAATTCATTGGAGCCTTGCTACGGCTAGATGACGTACAAAAAGATATTGTTTAAATAAAGCGTTACCGTTTCTCGTTTCTACGTTTGATATTTCCTTGCACTAGTCCCTCAAACCGATGAGCGAAAACAGGTCGTGGACACTCTCGTTGTGCTTTTCTACTGGCTACTATACCAGAGTTGGTTGTCTGGCATTGAAATCGCTCGATAAGACGAAGGGAATGCTGCAAGAAAGCGTTTTAATGCCTCGTGCGGCCAGCTGGATCGTTGTATGGCTACTTTTAACGCCTACCGTCTCCGGTGTGCCATTTTTTGCTGTTGGAGCGGAGTTGTTCGATTAATATTGCAGCACTCTATATGGGACGATCGTATTTGAGAAGAACGTAGCCATTCGTGGGAAGTTCCGATATTGGGGGAAAAAGAAGCGGGTATGGGTGCGTGTATGGTGTGCCACGAGGTTTGGAAGTCGAACGGATGGGGGGCCATAATGTTCGAAAACGCACGCTTCACCGGAATCTTCGTTCCTTCGATACTTAAGCCGGCTGACTTATACTCGTTTATGAACGACTTGATGTGCTCGAGGATTTCGGGTATATTAACCGTTAACGGACGACGACTTTTTCGACACATAATATAATAAAATGGTCTTACGTACAGTGCGCAACAAAAAGATAGATCCATCTGCGTTTTCGTTCTTAACTTTGACGTTGTATAGTTTATTTGACTGAAACTTACCTTAATATTTAATAAAAGCGCTAGAAAACATTTGTGTGAAATTTATTTTTAGTACGGTTTCTTATTTTTGTGGTTTTACTCAATTTTTAACTGTAACAAAATGATAAGTGTGCATTAACACTAGAACTAGCAGAGCAGTCAAAATGACCAATTGGTTGTTACTCATAGCAAACTTATAAAGTCACTGTGGTGAAGCTTCCAAAATTTATTACGATTTTCTGCTGAAGGTACAAACAAAGATTTGTTTTCTATGTATTCAATATCTTTTCAAGTAATTTTCAATTTGATCCCTTCCACGCAAATAAGTACACTATAATTGTCGGTAGTTCTAGTGTTAATGCACACTAGAACTAGCAGAGCAGTCAAAATGACCAATTGGTTGTTACTCATAGCAAACTTATAAAGTCACTGTGGTGAAGCTTCCAAAATTTATTACGATTTTCTGCTGAAGGTACAAACAAAGATTTGTTTTCTATGTATTCAATATCTTTTCAAGTAATTTTCAATTTGATCCCTTCCACGCAAATAAGTACACTATAATTGTCGGTAGTTCTAGTGTTAAGGTAAGCTTTCCGAGCGTTGTCGGAAATTGAAAACTGCAACCAAAAACACGATACTGCGGATCTTATTTATGAGAACTGCGCCGCAAAATTACAGACGATGTAAACATAATTTTCTAAACAATATTATCTTGATAAGGATACCGCGGTGAATTAAATTAACGGCTGTAGATAAGTGTTCCATATTAAAACTGCAGTTTTAACGGGAATGAATGGACAGAATTTAGCGAACTCTGAAGATATCGCGTGCACAGTTCGCGCGGATTATTTATCCCCTTTATGTACACAGTAAGTTGATACCAAGCCAAAAACGATTCACGGAGAAAGTGACGATGAAATGATCAAAATTCACCGGGAAATAATGATGAAAAATCTATCAAAAAGGTGATTACGTTTAATGTTATCAGTACGAGATTAAAATCAAACTTTACATCTCAAAGAATCTAAGCTATCGAATAATTATTAAATATTCGAAAAAGATTAAAAACTTCTCATTCACATTTCAAAGGAACGCGACGATTATCCAATTCGAACGATTTAACCGGTTAACTGTGATTGACGAGTATACTCGTCACGGAGAAGTGGCACGATTTTGTCTATTGACGAGTATACTCGTCATGCGTATAAAGTAGTGACCATTGGCTATTTAAATTGCAATTTTTGAGAAAAACAAAACATATTCTCAAATTTCAAGATGTTTAAAATATTTTGAGGCCAGGCCGGAATAAAACGAACGAATAAAAAAATATAAATAATTCGAGATAAACTCATGCGCCCCCCGCATGCACCGGCTGAAACTGCTTATACGAATTTATTTATGTGCGATGATAATGTTTTTTTTAGATGTTTGCGTAAAAGGGGTAAAAACAAAAGTCGGAAAACTGATTTATGATAGGGCCCTGTTTCGCTAAATACCGGTCCCCAGCGGGAATTTAAATTCTTACCTTTAAATGTATTTAATTTTTCTCGCGTTTTTTGTTTAATGTGCGTGTAATATATGTTTATGTTAACCAAACAAGTAAACGTTAGTAATAAAATTGTCAATTTTTGTATAATAAATCCATATATTTGATCCAATATTGTAACAGCTACGCTTACTCTGTGATTGACGAGTGAACTCGTCGTCGCTCGATTTTTGCGACGCGTATAGGCGCGCACTCCGAAAAGGAGGCGCCACAGCTAAACTGGTTAAAGGAGATTTATTAACGTGCACGTGTTCGGAGAAATTTTAATTCTGAACGGGATGTAAGAAGTTCCGTGACAATTTGATAAAGCTTTGAACACGGAGTACACGTTCTCGCACCCGTGAATATTCTCCGTCTCTTCTTGAAATTTTAAATCGCTCTATTCCGCCCGAACAGCCATTTATTATTCGACGCTCAGAATTTAAGCAGCGGCAAGATGTTTATATATTCTGTGTGCGTGTAATCGAATTATTGGCGGTCGGTGCATGATAATGGCGCAGGGTCCGGCGGTTGACGGTGTGTAAGAAACAATGGACTACAAATTTTGTGCGTATTGCGGTGCACGTTGCCCAAAACTGGGTCCTTGGCTAATTGCCCATCCTGGTCCGCGAGGTCAGCGCGAAGTTGTAAAGAACGAAACAAAAAAAAAAGGAAAAAAAAAGGAAAAGGAAGCAAGGGACGAGAAAAATCTAATTACTCGTAACCCTGACCACAAATTATCAATTATAGCCCAGGATTACAGCTGCGAGATATTTATTTAATTAATTTTGGGGAATTTATCCAAGCAGGCAGGTATTGATCGTATTAGATAGTTTATTGGATTTAGAGAAATCTATGTGAATGTACACGTACACATTTTACATAACGGTTAAAGCTGGTCTTATTATCTTTAATATTAATAGATTGAAATAATTAATTGGAACTTCAGCTATCTCTATATGTACGTCAGTTGCTAATATTGAATAGCGTTATAATAACGAAGCGAGAATCGTAGACGATAATTACACAAAGATCATCGAATACATTAACTTCCACGACAATCACAATTAATGTAAATTGGCAGACTGGTGTACAAGAAAACGAAACTATGAGACAGAAATTCGAATTATTCCTCGACCTGGTAATTAACATTTTTCGTTACGCACAAAAATACACCAATCGGGATAGCGACAAAAATCAATAGCTCCGGAATGAAGATGAAAACAGGCGGTACAGAATTTATCCACCGAAAACCAACATCGAATTTACCTAAACGACGCTTCGATTCTAACAGAAACTTTTAATTGATAACCAGAAACAACCTCCATCTCCTTAAAACGAAACAACGCCAACACTTTCTCGCCCGTCTAATCTCCATCTCCCTGCAGAATTCCGCCAGAATTCTGATTTCAAAGCAACCCAAATCTCCATCAGCGTTACCTAGCCGCGCATCCCCTAGCCGGCAGGTTCGCGGGAAGAAGGCAGCGAATGGTTCCGCGCGACGATAAAAATCCCGCCGTTGTACATCGAGCGGCCCTAAATCTTCGAGCGGGAATCGGGGATCAAAGGCGTGAAAGGTTCGGTTTGAAATATGATCGGGGCCGATCGGAGCACGTGGTGGCTCGCGTTCAACGGGCCAAGGAGCCCGTTCGGTGGACGAAGCTTAAGAGGCTGATCTGCGCAAGCACAGGTGCAAGTTCGAGGGTATAAAGAGGAGAAGCTCGAGCCCGCTGCGCGCACTTTGTGCTTCATCTGTCCGTCATACGCGTCGCGCGGCCCACTCGCTCGTTGTTCGTTCCTGGTGATCAAGCCCGCTCGATCTCCCGTTCTATCAGCCTGTGAGATCCCCGCGAATCGGCTCCAGCTGACCGCTTCCGCTCGCCATCTTCGATCGTCCTTGTGCCGCCCGGTGACTTCCTCGTCTTCTTCGTCTTCCTCTTTGGTGTTCATCGCGTTACTTCGTCGCGGTCCCTACGCCTGGACGCTCCAGCTCAACCAGGTAGGCGCAAAAAGGTATTTTTATAAGGCTTCTAAGGGATCGGTTCGGCTTCGATGCTCCACGATGCGGAAATCGATTGTTCTACGTTGCTGGACGCACGGATTGATACGTTGGAAAGAATGGATCGGTGATTAGGAGGTGGTTTCGGGGGATATCACGGGAGGATCGTAGAAATATGAGCTTACGATGATTTTGTAACTGGTCGGGGGAAAGTGACGTTGAAGGGGCTGAAGAGATGTCAGGGGGACAGACGGAGGGGAGAGTTTAGGAGATCTGTGGTAGTGGAGAGCGTTGGTGAAAGAGAATAGGGAACAATTCTATAGGGTTATATAGAATTATATAGGTTATATAAGGTTCTTTATTTATATTTATATTTATTTCCTTTTCTAAATACCGTGACTTGTGGATCTACTAATTTGTTATTGTAGATTTGAACGTTTTAGGGTAATAATTAAAGACCAGTAAATGAATCTTGGTACGAGGGAAGAAGCTTGCGAAACAAAGTTAAGCGATTCTGAAGAAGCTCTTCTCTTCAATGGAAAATTTAATAGATTTATAATGTAGAAACATATTCCACTTGGTTTAATCGTGGAACTAATAGATTGAAACACACTTTATTCAATCAAAAAATTATATTTTAAGTTAGATATTTATATTTTATGATTAAAGTATACTTTAAAACTACTTTAGTTTTCGTACCTTTGGTAGTAAGTCTAACATTAATTAGAAGATTTAGAGATTAATTAGAAGAGTAACAAACCTACGTAGCTTTGTTTAATCAATTTTAGAGGAAACAGGAGTTCCCTCTAAAATTTCCCGGGACTTTCAATTTCCCGTGCACACGTATAATGTTAGTCGAAAAGTCACAAGCTCAAAGGCCTCTTGCTGGCTTTGTTATTTCAAGGTTTCAATTATAGCGAGTACTCGAGTTCGAGAGTTGTCTTAGGCAGGCATAGTATTCGGGGACGTTAACGGGTTTGAAAATTCCGTACGGTTATGGAGGTAACCGTTTAGGTTTTTGCACGAGCACCATCGCGGGGGTGCACAGTTATCGTTGGCTGGTGATCCTTTTTCCGGTCAATGGGAAGAACCTTGTTCCATTCGAAAATATCGTGGTAAACGAAACGTTGATTTCCCGATCGTTACGACACGGCCGATTGACTTTACGGTTTCTCGTCCAGATGGAAATGTTTAGCTTCGGATCTTCGAGGCGATCGATTAACATTATCGAATTTTCTTGCAATTCCTTTTCCGGATAAAGAGTAAAGCAAATTTCGACGAGGTAACTTTCTAATTACAACGGTTTGATGTTCGTTTGAAAACTTACGAATGATACAAAATTATAAAACTTAATATTAATCATATTTTATTATCTTTGAGAACGATTAATCATTTTTCAAAAGATGGCCGCTCTTTAATCGAAACTTTTGTTCCTGAAAGTAATTCGTTTCTTGTTACAGAAAATTTTCGAAACGCCACGTTTTCCGTTTCAAACATTGTAAATATTAGTTCCTGCAAAATTAACGTAGAAAAGTAACTGTCAATAATGAATAACATTTAATATTGTTTATAATATCGTTAAATTTTGTTTTCTTCGTTTAACTTTCAAAATGGTCAAGCACAGATGATCTTGCGGGTCGTTATTTTAAATTGCTTGTAAATTTATGTAACGGAAGAATGCACTTTTCTATGTTTATTTAATAAAGAACGAAGCTGGCGGGACAACGAAGCGAAACTATCACCGTTAATTTAAGTAGAAACATAGGCACTCTGCGAGAAAGAATTGGTTCAAATATCGTTACCAGGCCAGCCAAGGGTCATAATATTCAAGTGGAAAGTCGTGAAATATAAATAAGAAAATGTACGTAACTTCTTATGCTAAACAGCTCTTAGGTGAGAGTGCATTGTGTCTCCAGGTGATCATAATCATGACTTCGTTATGAAAGTTTCTTCAAGAAACAGGCTGAAAAATGAAGTGCGAAGCAAAGGATGAATGTAATCATTGCGGACGATGATTATCATCCGTTTGCGTTAAAATAATTAACAGGAACAATAAATTTCTAAGCATAACAAAGTTGCAAGAATTAATTTAATTCGATCGTCGATTCTTTTTCTGTTCCACCGTAAATGAAAAATGGCCGTTAAAGAAAAAACATCGACGGTACCACAATACATAATTAAATGCATCAACGCAGGCCTAACACGTTAAACACCTAAATATAAATAAACGAACGATCAACCATTACAATTTTTAACATTGCATTCATAATTTCAAACCAAACGCCTACTACTACCCCAACGATTTTACTACTATCCTCGTCGAACGATTAGAAAAATGGCACCTCTCCATAATCCAAATATAATTAACCGAAGAGATTCAGGAACTTAAAACTTAGCCGACCGAATGGGGAGATCTCTGTTGAATTGATTAAAAATTGTACTTTGGAAGAGCAGAAAATGTACTTGGTGGACCGTGAACAACACTGGTTCAAGACTAACTTAGGACAAAAGTAAGTAGAATCAATGACTTTATTGATTCAATTTACTTTTGTTATTAGTTAGTCTTAAACTACCGTTGAATCGATTAAAAATTGTACTTTGAAAAAGCAGAAAATGCATTTGACGAACTGTGAACAACGCCAGTTCGACGCCAACTAATAACAAAAGTAAACAGAATTAATGTCAGAGGAAAGAATGGGAGATCTCCCCATTTGGTCGGCTAAGTGTTAAATTATATTTCACCATCGAATTATCGATTCGATCAAACGTTTCACCCCCCGCCCACTTTGTTTTCCACGGGAAAGTAACACGGCCGGTCACCGTGGCGATAATCTTTCCCTAGATACGGAAGTTCGATGAGGCGACGTCGCCTCGGCGCTGTCTTTTATGCAGCTTATCAATTTAATCTACTTAATTCTTTTTTCTTCCACCCCCCTCCCTCCCACCACCTTCCCCGCCCTTCGCCAGCCCGCTTCTTCCGCTTTTCCCTTGTTCCTAGCCGTCACGGTGCACAATATCGCGAAGACATAAATGGTCGATAGTCGGACGTCACGCGCCGCGTTCTTTGTTTCCGCCCCTTCCGCCGTTTTGCAGCTTCGAAGTTGCATTGAATAACGCGGTTTACGCTCGCGCTTATTCCCCGTTGGCTCCCTGGGAAATAATAATTTAACTCCCGGGATGCATTTGCGGTCGGGCGGGCGAATAAAAAGTGAAATTCGGAAGGCGGCGGCCGCAGAAGAAAGAGGGCCGGTCTGTTGCGCGCGATGTTCGCCCGTTGGGGAAACTTCGGACGCTGTAAATCAGTTTTAGCCGAGATACAACCGAGCCATTTTTTCTCGCCGCTGGAAAATCCGTTCGGCCACCGAAGTTAAGGGGACGCGTCCGTTTTGATCGCGGAGGAAACTTGGCGAATTTCTCGCGGCGGTCTCCCGGGATTGGTTGGAATCAGGCAGAGTTACGTGCCTGGACGGAACATTTCTTCGATTGTCCTTTCGGGCGTTATTTTGTCAGGCGCACAAGTTAATTTTAGTCTTTTCTTCGGCAGGTTCAGAGTTTATTTAAATTTTCATGCCCAACGGATGATGGACGAAGTAATCCGCCTCACTTTCTATAACCTTTGCCCATCTTTCGGGCAACTGTGAAGGTCTGATTTGAAGAAACTAGGCTGTTTCATTTCGATGAACTGATCTAAAAATGATTGCAATTTCTTTTTTATTCTGGAGGTCGAAATTTCTTTCGCGGAACCTTTGGTATCAGTATTTGCTCGTGGAATGAGTTACAGAATTTTCACCAAGCGCATCGTAGATCTTTGTTGCAGCTTCAGCGGCGTTTCTTTTTTAACTGAAGCGCGAAGAGCACGAAATGACGAATGCGCTCTTTGCTGCACGCCAGCGTTTAAACTATTGTTTATCTAGATTATGTTGACCGAATCAAGCAGTTTTCTAACGTTTTGGAAAGCTAGATGTCTACACTATAAGACTTCAAAAATACCGTTATGATAGACAAATTGTAAATAATCTTTTTCATCATTGAAAAATGAAGGACTAAAATTAACTTGTACACCTAATAGACGTATGACGAAAGTTAGCGTTATCTATTATGAGATCCTCTGCAGGGGTATTCTTGTTGATGCAAACAGATCAATAGATATTCTTCTTCCGTTTTACTGTTTGAATAAAACTTGATTTAACTTACGCACAACGGATGCAGGGTAACTATGATCCAAGCACTAAAAATCGTCGGATTATTTTAAAGTTGTGTTCTTACGTATTATAGTGTTCGATCGTAAGCATCTTTAAGACTTCCTTTTTATGTAAGCGTATAGTTTGTTCAAAGTATTCATTTATTAATCAATCTTGCCCAAGTATTTATTTATTAATCACTGAGAAAGTATGTGTATCAAAAAATTGGTATGATTCGTTTAAAAAATTTAAATACGATGAAATTCGGGTTAACCCTTTGCGCTCGAGAGGTAATTTGTAGTCGTCCAATAATACTAATTTCAAAGTGACTTTTCAAGAGTAATATACTTAACAAGACACATAATTAATAAGACACATATTTAATAAAATTCACTTATGTTGGATTTCATTTGGTTTAGTTAAGCAATATACTAAAATTTACTTATGCGACTATTTAACCCTTTGAGTTTGAAATTTCGCAAAATTATCAATTGGTGACTGACAGTCACCTCTCGAGTGCAAAGGATTAAAATGATCCTGTAATCATGTAATCAGTTTTAAAGCATTCATCTTCCTTAACCATGGTTAATTGAAATTTATTGTACTTAATACGTAACGCTATATTAATTGCTAAACATTATTGTTTACGAGCATAATTAATAATAAATTGATCGTTTTTACTTTATTTTAAGAAAAATAATAGTCAAACGATAAGTTTTACTTTTCTTTGATAAACAGGTGTAAGAATATATCGTCTTGTAAAATCTTATGCTTGTTTTATCAACATTTTAAGGAAGTCAAACCTCTCCTTTACATCACTTTACGGTCATAAAAATTCTGATAGGATAATTACGCGAATAGAATGCAAAGCTCCTCTTTAGTAACTGCTTCCGTTCTGAACCGATCACTTGAACTTATCGATGATCATTGTTGAATAATGTCCGAGCAAGACTTTAGCTACATAACTGCATAACTTTTAAATGCCGCACTTTCTATGCGACCAACGATTTCTGCGTTCGACGCAAAGTGCCTTTTAAACGTATGTATTCCTTCTGCCAGGATATTTCGAATATTCTTGGAATAAAATTGAGTTAAGGCGTGTTAGACGCCATCATTTTGTAAAATTTCCGTGGAACGATGTTTTATTAAAATTGTATTACGATCTTCTTGCCAATTTAACTGATCTATAATAATTTCCAAATACAATCAAATCCCTGAAATCCCTTTGCAATTAATTATTATAAACTCGTAAGTAGATTATCTTTATCATAGAATATTACACATATATTTTGAAGTTTTCTGGTCATTAATACCGTGATATTAAGATTCTAGTTATTGGAAATATATATTTTTTTTTTAAATTTCACTAATTAAGGCGTGTTAGACGCCATCATTTTGTAAAATTTCCATGGAACGATGTTTTATTAAAATTGTATTACGATCTTCTTACCAATTTAACTGATCTATAATAATTTCCAAATACAATCAAATCCCTGAAATCCCTTTGCAATTAATTATTATAAACTCGTAAGCAGATTATCTTTATCGTAGAATATTATACATATATTTTGAAGTTTTCTGGTCATTAATACGGTGATAATTAAGATTCTAGTTATTGGAAATATATATATATTTTTTTTAAATTTCACTAATTAAGGCGTGTTAGACGCCATCATTTTGTAAAATTTCCGTGGAACGATGTTTTATTAAAATTGTATTACGATCTTCTTGCCAATTTAACTGATCTATAATAATTTCCAAATACAATCAAATCCCTGAAATCCCTTTGCAATTAATTATTATAAACTCATTATTAACTATTATATTAACTATTATAAACTCATTATTATAAACAAAATAAAATAAAGTTAAATTAAAATTAACGATAGGTATAAAAAACAGAATTCCAGAATAATAATAACCTTACATATTATTATATTTATGGTACAGTGTTGTATTTTATTATGACTATGCAACAATCGCGTTGCGCCTACCATTTACCACGAGAAACCGATCCCATTGTACACGCAACGTGTTCCGCAAAATTCCGAAGTGTTTCACCGTCAGTTTCGGCTGGAAATCGGGTTCCACCCGCGAAAGTGGAGCTGGGACGGTTAAAGTTTCTTTCAATTCGCCGAAACAGCGATTACAGCTCGGCGGGGTGTCGTTTAGCTGCTACGATCAGTTGAACTACACGCTGATTGCATGTACAAATATACAATTAAGGGTTCATTTGCGAGGGGGGCGGGCCGGGAAATTCGAGTGAACATTTTGTTAATTGACTACTAGACCCAACAGAATGGATAAGGTGGACGGAAAAACGTCGAGGAAAAGTTCACTCGAGCCCTGACTGAATGATACGGACTTCGTTCGAAAAGATAAAATTAAATTAAACATCATAGTGAATTAATGCTTAGCCAACCGAATGGGAAGATCTTCCATTTTTTTTTTTCTCAACAAAGCGCTGCCATTGATTCTATTTACTTTTGTTATTAGTTAGCCTTCACGCAAGAGACGAAAGTCCCGTTACGCAACAAAAATATTCGAAAATCAGGAAGAAAAGATCTTCAGTCGAGGGATCTCAGACAATCAAATTTCAAATATATTTCAGATTAGCATCAGATGTTCTGTTTCTTAATTTGTTCAATAAAGGCGCATAAAGAATCGAATAGATTCCATGGACGAATACACTCGTCTGCATTCGGTCGTCTAGAAAATGATAACTCAATTGTTGCCCGTTACCGTGAAATATAATAAATCGTATTCTTTGGTACAGCGGGCGGAAATCCCTCCCTCGTCGGTTATCACGATCAGATCGACGTCTCCGTGCCTTCGAAATGATTTTTTCTCGGAAAATACGGGTCCGCTCCCGAGAAAATTCTTCGATAAGACGGATGACTTAGTAGTATCAATATTAGATTACAATAAAGGATCGTTCGGCTTGTAATGCAAATAAATCCTCGTCAGTATGAATCACGTCCTCCCATCAATGCCGATTTTCTTTTATCTTTCAAACTGCCGTTGTATCTCGATTCCGCTTTAAAAGAATGTGGCGTAAAATGAGAAAAAAAAAAGTAGATAAAAAGAATTACATATCATACAATTTGGAATATTTTAATTTGATATCACGATGTTTAAATAACGACAAATTATTAACGTGCGGTTAAAAAGATAGTAATTTTTAAAAAAAGGTTGTAATACTTCCTTCAACTTATCACTTTTCAAATCGTCTTGTACACCTAATTTCGTTGCAATTATGTTTCTTCTCAGACGAGGGGCAAATATTAGATTTGACCTGGATTGTATACCGTTCTAACTCAAATCCGATAAAATCTAAGCTTATACAAGTTTTAAACCACCTGAAAGGCTAAACATGCATCAGCAGGAAACTTTCTTGGATTACGTGTACAATATTTCATACATAAATCACAGAATATTTCATTAGCGAAGATCGATAAATATGGTAGGCATTAGAAAAGCTACTACGATATTGAAAACGTTGTTCATTAGTAACGTTATCAAAATATTAGAGAACACTTGCAATGTGTTTTAATGATCAAAATGAACGAAAAGTTAGAATATTATTAACATACGTTACAACGTTTAATTAATTAATTTTTTTCTGGGAAATTAACCCTTTGCGATCGAGAGATGACTGTTAGTCGTGTCTTGATATTAATTTCAAAAATTAAAAAATTCGAACTATTCACTAAGATTCCCCTATGTTAAACATCACTTAGTTTAGTTAAGCGATATACTAAAATTTACATATGTGACTGTTTAACCTCCGAGCCTGACTAATAAACAAACTAACTAAAAATTTGCGAAACTCGATTATTTTTGGTGACCGAGCGCAAACGGTTAATACTTTATTATAAAAATGAAGCATTTTCATATAATAAAAAAGTTATCAAACACATGATCGCAATGAGTACTGCTAACGAAGTCTACGAATTGTTTAAAAATAAATAGAGTAAACGAAACACATATGTCATGTAGAAACAGGATTATCACTGGCCAGATAACAAACCGCAAATCTTTGAGCTAAGAATCTGTAAGAATGGCGGAATTTACCACGTTTAACGCGCCACTTCTCGATTTCGCATGTTCTACGTGATGTATTGCGAAGCCAGCAAGAGATCGAACCTTCTATAACCCACCCTCCCCCCATAAATTATCCGCGGTTTGCTCTCGAAGCTTTCCAACAGATGCAAGCTACTTGAGAAATCTTTGTCGGAACTCATTCTTTACACAGCTTACAACAGCTGACGCTGTTAGTATTGGATAATACGAGGAACCGTTTCTGCCCTCTCCCGCGAAAATACAACAGCTGTAGGACAAACGTGACTAAAGACTACCATCGTATTCTGGTAACCCATAACAATTGTAGTAAAGATAAGGTAACTAAGATAAAAGGGTTAAGTGTTGTAAGAAAATGTTAATAGTTTGTTCGTTAGCGAAAATTTTGGATTGTTTGCAAACTTTTAATTAATTAAACGTTGTAACGTATGTTAATAATCGTCACAGATGTGACGATAAAAAGGAAGAAAATTTTTGAAATAGGAACGAACGCTTTAGTTACTATCTGTTGTCGTATAATAATTTGATGCTGACGGACTAGATGATTAAACAACCTTAATGGTGATTGATATTTTAATTTTGAAGGAAGTTCAATGTTTACGTACACATGTGCCAGGATTATGGCTAATTAAAGAAATTACAGGTTGCAGGAGGAAAAGTTCATTCATTATAGATTTACGATCTCAGTTTTAGTAGTTCATAAAATAGAGCGTAATTGCAAGAAGTTGCAAGTATCAAAAGATTTAAGGAGCAGTTTCAATTCCTTATTGTATCAAATAACCGAAATATTAACATTGATCACTAAAATTGAAGAAAGAAATATAAACAATAGATACCTTCTTGTTTCCTTAAAAAAAAAAAAAAAAACATTTCTACGAGGCAAATAAAAGAAATCTGTTTATTTATTATTTTCTCAAACAAATCTGTATGTATTATAAATGCACGAATACATGAATTATAATTGATTTGACAAAAAGGTGACGTACGATGTGGAAATTTCGTCGAAAGCATTCTGGATCTTCTTCAATCACAAATTTCCATGTATTTTATTACAAATCCGACTTAAGCGTTTCCCGTTTACCACCTTTATCCTGTTCCGCGGAACTTTTTCAAATTTCTCCGACAACGATACTCGCAAACTTCCATGAACAACTTTCAAAGCTACTTTCCTTAATCCGTACAACATCAAAGAACACTTTCCCTTTTGTATCACGTACCCAGCCTACTTATTGTTCGCCACCAGCCTCCGACTCACTTTCAAGCGTAACGCGAAAATCGTTTAACCGTTGAAGTTTCTGAATTCTTGATCCGGATACTCGCGATAACGGGTCCTGTTATCATATCGGAGGTGGATGCCGGGTAAGTCGCAAGTTGGAAAATTGTGGGGCGTCGAAAAGCACGGGGAACGGCGATTCTGTGCTCGTTCGCGTGCATAGAAGACAGAGAGACAGAGAAAGAGAAAGAAAAACTGGGAGAAAGAGAGAGAAAGACTAAGAGAAAGAGATAGAGAGAGAGAAAAAACCAAAAGAGAGAGACTGACAGAGAAAAAGAGAGAGAGAGAGGCAAAGAGAAAGATTGAGAGAAAAAAAGAGAGAGACTGATAGAGAAAGAGAGAGGGAGAGGGAGAGAGAGAAATACTGAAAGGGAAAGATTGAGAGAAAGAGAGAGAGACCGACAGAGAAAGACTAAGAGAAAGAGATAGAGAGAAGAAAGAGAAAAGACTAAAAGAGAGAGATTGAGAGAAAAAGAAAGAGAGAGAAAGACTGATAGAGAAAGAGAAAGAGAGAGAGAGAGAGAGAAGGACTGAAAGAGAAAGACTAAGAGACAGACTGAGAGAAAGAGAGGGAGAGAGATAGAGAGAGAAGCAAGGTAGCTCAGTTTCTGATGTTGAACACGGATAAACTGTTCCTTAAGTAGACGCTGAAATGATACTCGTATGAAAATGCCCGGCACCGGCTTATCTGAAATTGCAAGAAATGGCGTTCGAGATTCGCACGCCTTGCACTCGTGGGAACTTATCTATGATTGGTCTAGTAAACATTCGTGATAATTTCCTTTAGCAGCAGTTTTCTGCGTTCACTGATGGATTCGTCGAGCTTTCGTTTTACTCGTTACCAAATCCTCCTTCAACCGAATTTACACACGCCACTTGCCTTTCGAAAGGTTCTCCGATAGGTTGATGCAGCGTCTCTGGTTGTAAGGTGTATCGAGGTGTTGGCTACTTGTAAACGAGATAGATTTATGGAAGTAGGAGCGCGAAGAAGTGAGTTTGAAGACGTGGGTGCTTTAACGTTCAAGCAGTTGATAAAAAGAAAATTGAATCAACAGCCGAAACTGTTATTTTCTTTAATATTCGCACAAACGTTCTTTATTTAAAAAGGCACGAATATCCTGTTATGCTTGAAATAAGCTTGTGATGTATAATTTTTGTGTTCAACATTTTCTGATCTCTTCCCATGATTTCTAACATGCTCTAGCCTTATTTCTGTATTCGATGTATTGTACTATATTTTGTAACGCTATGTTTACGGCAAATTCATGAGTGAAACTTGCAAAAATAATTATTATTATTCCTAGCAATTTTTGCTAAGCTTTATCGATGGAATCATACAAATATACCTAAATCTATTATCCTCCTAGCTCTCCAATTTCAAATTCTATACGATGTATGCTAATTTCTTAGTATATATATATTGGAAATAGATATACGAGAAATGTCCGTAAATCTAGTCTTAATATATGAATATTACAGTAAACTTAATATTAATTTCATGTATCCTGTTGCAATACGCTTATGCTACCGTTCATTTATCGATTATGTATTTCCTGAATTACACCTAGGAAGCTTACACCTAGCTGATCGCAGTTGACCTTTAAAATGTATTAACAGTTTGGTTGTTCTTTATTCAGCTCGATAAGATAGAAGCTGCGAGCAACACGTGTTCCATTATACCCCTTTATCTACGAGATGCTCACGAGTCACCATATCGGATAAATATCATCAGTCACTTGCGGCAAATGTAATTTAGGGATTGAAAACGTATGATCGATCATCTGATTTTACATAATAAAAACACCGTGCACCTTCACCCACGTGTACGAATATACATCGTGAATGTTTGTGTTTTTCTCTGCATAATGTGTACGAAACAATCTTCGTGAACAAGAAATGAATTTATTATTTAAATCGGTGTTTTCCAACCGTTTTGACATTCACCCGAACGTCTTAAACATTTGTGAAAAGGTATAATACAAATAAGTGTAGGATACGAGGGTGAAGGGGAAACACACACGAGTCATAAACAAATAGAGTTAACAGTTTGTTAAAAGAAAAACACAAGAAAAGCTAATTTATTTGAATACACGCAAGAAAAAGAATAAGACTCTGAGCGGCTCTGCTTTCCGCGACTCTTCTTCTTATGCACGCAAGAAAACGACTGCCGTTAAATTTGCCGGTCGCAACAAGTTTACCAAAAATTGAGTATCGACACGGCGACGAGCCGTGTCATCTTTGTAACGGCTATTTTACGGAAAAATACAATGTATCTCCATCGGTCATTCCGTGGAAAAATCCTACATAAAGATTTAAAGAAGAATACATATGTACAGTGGCACCAAAAAGTATTCGTACACTGTATTATAAGAAAATTTATCTACTTCTGAAATTCTGATTTCAATGAAATTTTGTGTGCGTACAGAGCATGTTGTGTCCTGCGTGGAGTAATTTTTTTTAGGGGCAAAATATCTTGTAAGGGGGCTGATACGATGAATGCCAAACTCTTCTGCAATTTCTCGACTTGTTAAACGTGGATTATTTTCCAACATGAATCGCGAAACATCATTATCGATCTTGGATGGTTGTCCAGATCGATCAGTTTCTTGCAGGCTCAGATCCCCGCAACGAAATTTGCTAAATCATCTTTGACAAGTACGAACGTTTACGATATCTTTTCCAAATACCACGCATAAATTTTTACACGCAATCGATGCGTTGTTTCCTTTTTGGAATTCATACAAAATGCTGTGTCGTAAATGCACTTTATCTACTGACATGTTTTTCACTTTAAATGTCACAAGTAAACGATGAACGGTAAAAAAGGACTCCTTTTATATTATACGGCAGGTAAAAAAACAAACAAAAATTCCCAATGACTGACTAGCCAGATGTTTTTTTTTATTTACAAGAAAAATTAGTTGCCTATTTAAAATACGACAGAACTTTCCCTCCAACCTAATAAGTTCGACGCAACTCGGAAGAACCTTTTCCTCCCTCTCGTGTTTCCCCCAACCCTTGAGGCGTCAGGTCTGGAAAACGCGAATTGGACAGGACATTCCTGGCTCAAGCGTTCGAGTGAAACGATCAGCGGAATAAAGTTAAAATATTTACACGGAACACCCGAAAATAAATTTATTTTTCCTAACGTCCCCGCATATATATTTTTTATAATACATTTTTATTCGTTGCCTTTTTATGATTCGCAAACCATTTTTACCACAACACATCGGTGGTGAAAGTTACGAATTGAATTCTCTAATTACCCCAAGAATAATAAAAATTATCCTTTTTTGTGGGGTGCACGGTACACATTGTAAAACACCGATTTGAACGAAGCAACAAAGTTTTCGAACAAAAAGTTCGATATCCGTTGTTATAACGTGGGTTATAAATAGCGAATTTACCATTTCATACGAAATTCGACGCACTATTGCTCTATATATATATATATATTACCGTCTCACAAAGCTTTTGAAACGAAACTCTAATTACCGGAAGCGTCGAAACGTTCGCCCGCAATAATTCAAACGAGATTTTGTTAATAGTTCCCGGATTATTGATGTTCAGATCCTGTCCAGTTTATCAGTTCCTCTAACAATACACGCAACGACAGAAACAATCTGTTCCACGTAGTGTACCGCCCGACTTCGGTAATTACTGTAACTAATGAACACCAGCTTCCGGTTTAACACGCTTACGGAACGGATTTAGAATCCACTGATTTAACGAAACAAATGGTCGCCACCGAGATGACGCTTGAAGACAGTGAAGAAGAAGGATCGTCGTGTATTCGAAAGTTTCGCATGACGTAGTGTACAGTGGCCTCCAAAAAGTATTCGTACACTGTATTATAAAGAAATTCATCTATTTCTGAAATTCCGATTTCAATGAAACTTTATGTGTGTACAGAGCATGGTGTGTCCTGCGTGGAGCAATTCTTTTTGGCGGCAAAATATCTTTTAAGGGGGCTGATAACGAATCTCAAAGCTTCAGCGATTTTTCACGCTTTGAATACAAGCTTTTCTGTGTTTCTTTTTTATGACAGGGCGATAGAGTATTAAAAATTAAACATTTTCTATTTGAAAGGTTTTGCTTCATCGAGTACCATTGCAAAGTTATCTTTAAAAAATGACAGAAAGCTCAGAAGCTTCAACGCCTAGCTTCACCCCTTTAAAATGGTATTTAGATGAAAAGAAGAGATTAATTCATACGTATACTATTACGATCTACATATCCACAAAGTTTTATCAAACAGTTCTATCAGACTCAGAATTTCAGGGTTAAACGAATTTATTTTTGACATACTGTACGAATACTTTTTGGAGCCACTGTACGTTTCAAGGAAATTCACCTAATCCTGAAATTCTGATTTCAATGAAAGTTTACGTGTGTATAGAACATAATGGATCGAGTAATTTTTTTTTCTCCGCGGGAATTAATTTTTAAGTGGTTAAAAGTTATCCTCGAAGTTTTAACGATTCTTCGTGCTTTGAATACAAATTTCTTTGGAATTTTTTTTCTATGACTGAGCGACAGGAGATTAAAAATTGAACATCTTTTATTCGAAAGGTTTTGCTTTTTCACACACCGTTACGAAATTATATTTAAAAAACTATTGAAACCATTGACGTTGTTTTCGCCTCCTTAAGGTGGGATTTTGATAAAAGAAAAAATTAATCCATAAACATACTATTACGTTCCACACATTTACAAAATTTTATTAAAAACTTTCATTGAAATTAAAATCTTAAGGTTAAATGAATTTATTTGCAACACAGTGTACGAATACTTTTTGGAGCCACTGTTGGTGTGTCAGGGAAGTGTAACAGTCGGGGATGAATAACACCAGAACAAACGAAAAGTTAATAGTTGATGTCGTTTAAGCTGTCTAGCATAAACTAATCAAACTTCGCAATTGCCTGGCTGAGTATTTAGAGAATTTAAGCTTTGGGATTGTAGTTCACTGAAATCCCATGTGATCTTTCATTCATTACATCCTGTTCAGAGTGCAAACTTTTTTTATTTCTTATCTTTACAAAATCGTAACGATTTTTTACTTATATTAATAATTTGCATATCTTAACCCGCGTGAAGGTTAATTTATCCTGACGTTATTTCAGTTAACGAGGAAATAATAATTGTTGGCATTCTCTACAAATTAATTACATTAATTCTATGATTTTTATTATTTGTTAATGATGAATATCAATTATCCACAGTAATCACGATCACTGTTCATTACCATGTAATTGTAATAATTAATAATATCGCAATTCATTCAATTATATTAAATAGTACAGTTAACATCGAATTTGAGATGTTATGAAATTAGAGAAGCAAATACAATTCAATTTATTACATTTTTGTCCCTTCTTTCATGTATTTTAATCATTTTACCGTGAAAAGACTGCTTATTTTAATAACAAATATTTAACGAACTGTCTACATTTGCATACCTGTGTTAACGCTTGTAAAAGTACCTACTCCTTAAAAAGTGCCTTCAGGATAGAAGCGTCGTTGGTATAAAAAAAGCAATTTCTAGTTTTTATGATAAAAGCCAAGGAAAGACAAGAAAAATCCATCGAAAGCATCGTACGCATTTTCTTATTATTCATTATCCTATTTGCTAAGCCGAATAATTATGCCTGAAATTCTGCATCACAGAAAATTGGTATTAGAAAATTATGTTATTAAAAACGTTTGATCTTCCATGATGATATTATGACTTTTACGATATCATTAACTCACATATTTCTCTGAACTGTGGTATATAATTTCTTTGAAATGTTTCTCCAATTTGGACGATGCTGTCGTAAATGTTTCCAGAGAAAAATACCGTTTTTAATCTGCTTTACAAATCAGATAAATCATTATTTTGAACTACATAAGAGGGCAAATGCAAATGAGTCTCCGAGCGCGAATAAAATGAACTATGCACGTTTATAAATCCTTTCCTCATCTCTTTTCCACTTTCATCTGTTTTCTGCTCTTTTATATTTCCCCGATTTACGAATATTGAAAAACCTGTGATTCAAAATTTTTCTACAGCCTTCTGTGTAATTACTACGGATGAAATTCTATTCTCAATTACACCATGAATATATTAAAGGACGCAGTTGTGAACAAAAGATGATAGATCCGAGCGCAAAAATGAATTGAAAACGTAAAACGAGCTCTTTTTTTATTTCGAATTTTTTTTCGAAAATATCGATTTGATTGTTAAAATAATAAAAAAAAAAACATCGAGTATTTTGACAAAGCAAGTGAAACACATCAAAATCGAACAATATAAAAACAATATGAAAACCTGAATAAATAAAAAGTTTCCATAGTTCAACCTTCAACCGTGATTCATGGATCAGGGGTTTAAAGTTCGTTTTCTGGAAAACCAACCATTTAAATGCATTAAAATTAACCATCTCCGCGAACCGTATAAATTAATTATGCTAATATGCATAATGCGTGGGAAATAAAATCGTTCCACGTGCCAAGTTAATGCAAGCCAATGAAAATTTATTTAAATACAAAATCACCATTGTAAAAAATAGCTTTCGATTGTTTGCAATGAACAAAATGTTTAGATTGAAACAAAAGATCGTCGTTCTAACGGCCGGTATCAAACTGTTCGTTGTAACTTTCGTTATTAGTTTCGATAAAGTCTGCTATGCACCGTTTCAGCAAACTATTGCCAAATAATCATTCACAAGCGAGTACAACTGTCTCCTAAACGTTTCGTACTGCAGTTCGAACAAACATCTAACATTCTCCATTATTTACGCTAAGTTTTACGCTGAGAATTGTACCACAATGATATACACTTGCAACACGTTCTATGCGCTGCAAGAATTAAGAAAAAAAAAAAGATTTAGAGCGCCATTGCTTTGGAAAATTTTTCACATTTCTACAAAACCTAACGTAGAAGAACAAAATCTACGAAAACATAAAAAAAATTGTTAATACCTAGTAACAGGAGATTCTACACGGGTGCAAATCATGAACCGAATTATGCTTATAAACTATCGAATGCTTTTGTTTACACGATCGAACAGAAACAAAAGATTGGGTCCGATGCACCTGGGAAAATATTTGAGCAAGGCTTAATCGGACCCAATCTTTTGTTTCTGTTCGATCGTGTAAACAAAAGCATTCGATAGTTTGTAAGCATAATTCGGTTCATGATTTGCACCCGTGTAGAATCTCCTGCTACTAGGTATTAACAGTTTTTTTTTTACGTTTTCGTAGATTTTGTTCTTCTACATTAGGTTTGGTAGAAATGTGAAAGATTTTAGACACGATCTTTCGTTTCTTTTTTTTCCTTCTTTTTTTCAAAACGTAATAAAACCAGCTCGAGCAATTCCTCGAGAGGGGAAAAAGAGAGATATCGGAACAGCATCGATATTTCACACTTCACGGTTCCAGTCGTCCGACGACGGTGGAAAGTTTCTACGCTGCGTTAATGACTTGGTGCGCATCGTGTTAAAAATAATGAAACACCGTGGATCGATAACGCTGGCCGACGTTATAATAAATGCACGGGCGGCCATCAAAATTCTTGGACCTATTTAAAATACCTTTCCGCGATGCCCGATATATTGGGCACGCTTAATGTGTCGCTAATTAGCGGTGTCCAAGCTGATTAATTTCACCGACACGCTGTTCGGGTTGTCCCGTTTTAAAATAGTTATCAATAAATTAAAACGTTTAATCATGCAGACGATTGTCCACCTTGTGCACGCGATATTTTCTGCGATCGACGTTACGTAGGACAGGCTGCCGATCATTATTCGAGATTATGGGTAAAAATAACGATAACGTTCTTTATAAAATTTAACTGAAATTTATTTCTAAACGAAGGCGTACCGTTTCTATCGAACCTTTACCCAGCGAAAGGCAAAACTCGAACGAATCGAAGGGAGCAATAGAATACAGTACGTTCGATTCCCCTAATCGAATTAATTGACGCTTAGCATAGTTCGACCTCAGAAATTATATATTTCTTCTAAGAGATTAATTTTTGTTTATGCGTTAAAACGTGTTTTATTCCCAACAATCGTAATACAATATTTTGCTTGGCGGTAAATATGAAAAGAGGGTAGGCTTGCTTCGAAAGCGTTGAGATATTAGGATACGTTTAACGGCAATCGGTAGATGTTGCAGGAACAATGATTGGTGACGATCAGATTGCAGATCTTTGTGAAAATGTATATTCTTATAAACATTTTTCAAGGAATGGAACTTAAATAGACATTTTCTCTAAATGTTTTCTCTAAACTTAAATCTCTAAATATTTCCACCAAATTTTCTTTAACACTAGATTTACGGGCATTTCTTGTACATCTATTTCTAATATATGTGTACAAAGGAATTTGGTATACGTGATACAGAATTTTAAACAGCAGAGCTGAGAGGGAAATAGGTTAGGGTATATTCGTATCGTTTTACCGATGAAAGTCAACAAAAACTGCTAAGAATGAATAGTTGTTCATGAATTCCAAAACCCGTCAAATTGACGGGTCCCGTAAACCTAGTGTTAAATATTATAATTTTACGATGTTTATGATACTCTTGTATACCTTTGCATGTTATACGAATTTTTTAGCTTCTTCGGTATTCAAATTCCTGATAAACGCATAAAAGTTCATAATCTAGCGGCGATAACGGTGTTGGTATGCAAACATTAACCACTTCCGTGTGTATATGCGTTAAAACTATTAGCAGGTTGTAAACAAAGAATGTGCACATGAATGAGTGTTGAGGGAACAAAAATTGTCTAACTATTGAAGCGAAGGCATACTCATTGTAGTCGGAGAGAAAATACAAAAGTATCGAGGTCTCATTAATTATGAATTTAGAAGTAATAGCAATAACTACATCTCTTTTAAATAGTTAACGTTGCTACGATCCTGAGTTCTTTGAAGTATCTAACCTTGCGGCTACACGTCCAACCAATTCCGTTACTAGAGGATGAAACGAGGAATAATTAGTGCCGTCATCTTTTAATCAATTCGTTCGGCGAAGATATGAAAAATTAGCGTTAAATGAAATCACAAAGAATGCGTTAAAAAATGGATTATTCTACGTGTATCGTTGGAAAAACGTTTATGAATTCGAAACAGAGTTAAATGTACGTTAAAATAGAATTGCATATTGTATTTTATTTTATTTGCTTTATGTCATCTTCTATCGTTACGTCATCTACTTTGTATTATTTACATAAAGTAAAATAGAATTGTAGAATTTTACATGAAATAAAACAAAATTGCATATTGTATTTTATTTTATTTGCTTTATGTCATCTTCTATCGTTACGTCATCTACTTTGTATTATTTACATAAAGTAAAATAGAATTGTAGAATTTTACATGAAATAAAACAAAATTGCATATTGTATTTTATTTTATTTGCTTTATGTCATCTTCTATCGTTACGTCATCTACTTTGTATTATTTACATAAAGTAAAATAGAATTGTAGAATTTTACATGAAATAAAACAAAATTGCATATTGTATTTTATTTTATTTGCTTTATGTCATCTTCTATCGTTACGTCATCTACTTTGTATTATTTACATAAAGTAAAATAGAATTGTAGAATTTTACATGAAATAAAACAAAATTGCATATTGTATTTTATTTTATTTACTTTATGTCATCTTCTATCGTTACGTCATTTACTCTGTGTTATTTACATGAAGTAAAATAGAATTGTAGAATTTTTACGTAAAATAAAACAGACATGCCTGCATGTTCTTCGTGACTAAATTGTATGTTTATTATTCAAAGCTGTTTCGATTCTTAATTTTTAATTCAACAAAGATACCAAAGTATTCGGAACATTGTATAAAAGGCTCAACACACAGTAGGGCCGTGTTGTCCCGTTTGAAAAGAATTCGTTTAAGGCCAATTATACCACTTTTACATTTAATGAGCCAATTAAGGCTTTAAGTAGAAAACAATAGTTGTGCCTGGGTCACAGTCAAGCATTAAACGTGGTTACGCTTGCTGTTTTTCGAGCATAGCGAAAGTTCCAACGGGGGTTTTAGAAGTTTAACCGAGATAACGGTTGTATCAACAGGTTTCCACGTTGCCTCTCATCGACGCTACTTCGCTTTGCAACTTCTAGCACGCCTATACCGTGTCCGATGAATAATCGATGAATAGTTTATAAAACAAATCGAATTAAAAGTTTGGTCGTGGACCTCGTTTCAAATAAATACGAGTCTCATCGTGACGAGTTGTTAAAAAAAAAAAAAAGAGAAAGAGAAAAAGTAAAATCCTGATTCGAATTTGCGGATTATTGAAATATCCTTGAACGAATTGGCAGCGAACGCGTCAGACTTTGAAGGATGTACAGTGGATTCAAAAAGTATTGGTACACTATATTACAAGGAAATTCACCAGATCCTAAAAATTCTGATTTCAATGAAACTTCGTATGTATACAGAGCATAATAGGTCCTGCATGGAGCAATTTTTTCATCGACGGTAAATCTTATAGAGGGGGTGAAAACGACCCCTAAAGCTTCTGCGATTTTTCATGCCCCGAACACAGGTTCCTCTGGGATCTTCTTTTTATGGCAAAGCGATAGAGCATTAAAAACTAAGATTTTTTCATCGATACAAAGTTATGTTAAAAAAAAATTAAAAAGAAAAAAAACACTCAAACTTTAACTTTAAAATGGTGTTTAGTTGTAAAACAAGAAATTGATCCGTACATATACTATTACACCCTGCATACCCATAAAGTTTGATTAAAAACATTCATTGAAATCAGAATATTAAAGTGAAATGAATTTATTTGTAGCACAGTGTACGAATACTTTTTGGAGCCACTGCCAAATATTAGCCCTGCCATTTTTCATGGAAACTATCAAACGTTTTTCATGGAAAATATCGAAACGCGTTCCCCGAAAATACGGGCAAGATACAAGATAACCGTGCATCATCGTATACATATAAATCATGCTGATGTCCTGTTGGCATAAAGGAAGTGTTATAAGGATACCTATAAAACTCTAGTTACAAGCAAAACATTTTGAAAGGTGTATTTACAGGAGCCACTTCCATCTGTTGAATTTCCTCGATACATCACCGCCACGTATTTTGTGGCTGTGTACTTTATAGGTAATTTTGTATAACGTGTTGCCCTATTTTTATTCGTCATCAGAGTTCACGGAGAGAAAGTAGGCCAGCGTGTATAGAAGGCAACGGACACGGGTAAACAAGCATAAACAAATTTTCATCCACTTGCCACCGCTTGATCGCAATCCTGCAACGTTTGCAGTGCACCGATTTGAATATAAACTCCTTAATTTCAAATATTTGACTCGCTTTGATGCCGTTGGTTGTTCAGGGGGAAAAAATGAAAGAGTGCAAATTAAATAATATTTCCGTCGGGCAAACTATATTGAAAATAAGTATTTTTTTTGGAAATTGCAGATTCATTGGTGTAGCGATTGGTAGAGTTAATTAATCGTAACTATCTGTTTTGATAAAAATTATAGAATTTTATTTTATTTAGAGAGATGGTAGGGTTCAGGTGTAGGCGAAACAAAGTAAAGCTCTTATTTCTTATTTCTAAATTTCTTAGGGTGCGGATACTTTTTAATAATCAACCCTTCGTTTTTATTTCTAAATTTCTTAGGGTGCGGATACCTTTTAATAATCAACCCTTCGAACGGTTACGTCGTGTGTATAGAATTTAATTTTATTAGAGAGATGGTAGGGTTCAGGTGTAAAAGTAACAACATAAAGTTCTTATTTCTAAATTTCTGAGGACGCAGATAATTTTTAATAATCAACCCTTCGAACGGTTACGTCGTGTGTATAGAATTTAATTTTATTAGAGAGATGGTAGGGTTCAGGTGTAAAAGTAACAACATAAAGTTCTTATTTCTAAATTTCTGAGGACGCAGATAATTTTTAATAATCAACCCTTCGAACGGTTACGTCGTGTGTATAGAATTTAATTTTATTAGAGAGATGGTAGGGTTCAGGTGTAAAAGTAACAACATAAAGTTTTTATTTCTAAATTTCTGAGGGCGCAGATAATTTTTAATAATCAACCCTTTGAGCGGTTATGTTGTATGTATAGAATTTTATTTTATTATAGAGATGATAGAGTTCAGATGTAACAAAATAAAGTTCTTAAACATATATTTAAAATAGTTTAACAGTAACGTATAAACAGCTTTTCAACTTAGTAACTTCGACGTTCTTGCTCCTCTCACAATCACGCTCTTTTTGCTCCGCGATCGTATTCACCCAGGCAAATATTCTTCCTAACGCTCATTTCCTTTCTTACTAATTGTAAACCGTTCTCAGTCAATGCGTTCAATCACGTTCACCCAAAATTCCTCAATCCACGACGTTGTTTCAATTACTTATCTTTCGCGCCTGAGAAACACTCCAGTCCAAATATTTGACTATTTTAATAGTAATGTAATAAAGATAGTAATTAACAAAGACTATCGCTCAATTCGAACACTCTTCACACTTTCCCAGAATCGTACCTAATCGTATTCCTACGAAATAATTCGCGATTCTTCGTTTGAAATGAGTTTTAAACGTTCGAACGTTCAAACAATCGGTATTTAAGATTATTCAACGCATTCAATGTTATTAATGCTTCTACAAGCACGTTTTGCCTGGTTCAATGAATTTTACGTTGGAAGATTATGCAGGAATAACAGTAAAATTCTTTATGAATTATAAATATCATTGAATACTGTTGTAATAAGTATCTGATAAAATCGAACAAGTATCAGCTGTTCGTGTGGCTCGCCTTTAAACGGGAATAAGAGGGGAAAATAAAATTCACGTCGCGTTTCTAAAAGCCTCGTTCAATAACAGAGTTCAGCCTCAATTGGTTGTTACAGCGGGGTATAACATTAACTTCGTTAGATGCTGCACAATTGTAATCCAATCTACCTAAGCCCTATGTCAAACGATCACGAACACTGAATTGATAATAAGCTCTCGAGCCTGTCTAATATTAGATTAAAAGTAATCGAGGTATGGCGTAACGTGCCCCGAGCATCTTTATTGTGCTCCAGAGCAACGGTAAAGGGAAAAACGTAGGCTGCACGATGAATGTGACGTGAAAAGGAACTTGATCGGTCCAATTAATTATTCAAATGATGGTTACCGTTATTAGTGTACCGTTCAAAGTGAAATCTTTGTCGGCGAAACAAAAAGCTGATTGGACGATCAAACAAAGTATACAACTAAACGCTACTGAAAACAGTGATAATAATAATAATAATATTGAAACTGTTAACAGCTAGCCAACCCATTCGGTTCCTATTTCCTCCTCTGCCATTGATTCTATTTACTTTTGTTATTAGTTAGTCTTGAGTTTCAGTGTTGTTCACGGTCCACTAAGTACATTTTCTGCTCTTCCAAAGTACAATTTTTAATCAATTCAACACCAGTTCAAGACTAACTAATAACAAAAGTAAATAGACTCAACAAAGCTATTGATTCTATTTATTTTTGTTATTAGTTAGTCTTGAAGTAGTGTTGTTTGTTCACAGTTCGCCAAATGCATTTTCTGCTTTTCCAAAGTACAATTTTTAATCAATTCAACACTAGTTCCTAGTTCCTAGTTCCTCGACAAAGCGCTTCGTGAATATTGAATAATGTATTATACGTATATTTGAGGAAAAGTCTAAAGTTTAAAGGTGATTTAATTACGTTGTATATATGAAATTGTAATCGAAATTTTAAAAACGGTCATTTGACCGGTCGTGGTAGGAATAGTGTTAACATATTTGGGTGACGCTCTTTTTCTTAAAGTTAAATGGGATTTAAAATGGAATTTTAAAATAAATTCAATGGAACAAGCATTGAAGTATAATATATTATATGTAAATATAAAATACATCAAATAAAAAAAAAAGAGTTAAAACTTTTGCTGTTTTTATATTTTTTTTACCCCCGGTTTTCTATGCAATCGGATTTGGGCCCAACGAGAAACTCAGCCGAATCACGGTGGCCGTGATTAACGTACGTGTTAAAGCAGTTATAGTTCAACGTGAAAATCGATACGAATACCTTTCACCTATTCTACTATTATAAAAGGTATTCGTTATAAACCGAATGCCCAGTTTTCTGCGTGTGCAGCACTGTCGTTTAAGTTTTTGAAATCTAAACAATGAAAATAGAGAGGCCTGGCGCACGAAGTGACACCGATGTCCATTTTTGAGTGGTTTCAACGACCGTGTCATGAGCCCGCTGAATATTTCCTCCGTTCTGCTGAATATGGGGAAAAAAAAATATCACCGAGATAAAAGCTGTCAAATCGATGAACGCTGCTGGAAGCTACGGACTGCAGCAGAGAGTTGTGAAGATCGGGAAAAATTACGGAAATAAAAATGGCCAATACACGACCCCTTGACGTGGTATACGTGTTACTCGAACACGTGTAAGTGACTTTTATATAATTTCAAATTGATTGCTGCGAGAAGCGTTGTTCGCAGCAAGAGATCTCTGAGAAGATCAATAATAATTCCTTCTTGAATTATTACACGGATATAGTACACGCACAGTTAGACCTTAATTATTCAAACTAATAAAAAAGAATGAATCCGTTTTAAATAAGTGGAATCTCGAATCGTTAATCTAATGAAATACGTTTCAAAATTAGGAATTGTCGATTTTCGTAAAATTTTTACGTGTAATTATTCTAAGAAAATATTTCAAGAGCATTCTTTTTTTTTATAGAATCTGTGTTAATTGACGCTCGTACAAATTGAAGTTCTAATGTATTTAATTAAAATTATTCTGCTTCAAAATTCGACACATTTTTCTAAACGGTTGCAGGACAATTTCCAGAACGAAACAATTTTAAACTGTTCTGTCTAAAAGTGTCTCAATCCCGAATACACAGATGGAAGGTATTAAATGATTCGCTGGCAACGGTGGAAAATTTAAAGAAAGTCCGTCTGCCAATTTAATAGTTCATTAGAGGAATCTGCAGTTCAAATATTCTTTAAATCGACGTTCAAGCAGAAATGATTCACGTGTATTTTAACCTATTAAGGTTAGACGGACTGTTATTTTTGTGCGAAAAATAACTTCAAAACAAAAACACGAAGTTTTTAAGTAAATTCGGTTCGTGAGTTTATCAATCTCAATCTTCCCCTCGCCATCGTGGGAGTAAGAAGGAACCCTAATTTCTTCAAGTTTTAATTAAAATTTTTAACCACCCTTTATCCCCCATGTTTTCAATTCCGCTTTATCAAACTTGTTTTCATCGTATTTCATAATCCATTCAATTTCCGTGCTATCTTTCACAAAGGCTAACTGCAAGCTGAGTAAGGAATAATCTAATTAAAAATTAAAAATCGTCCTTAAAACATCATGTAATTATCATCTTGTACAACAACGAGAACAATTTCAATCATTTTTAATACGAAACAAGGAGAAGTTAGTTTTGTACACGTTAATCGAGCCAGTTTATAGGAACGACAATCGTCTAAGGATCCCGGGTAATTACCAGGAATGATCTACGGGGAGGCGACAAACTGGAGCAGCCATAGAGATTCGTCGTTTTTTGCCGCCCGACTGAATTATACGTATGTCAAGGGAAATTATGCGAGGCCGGTTACGCTTTGCATCTGACAAGAAGAGTTCTCGAGGTATAATGCCGGAATCCCACCGGTTATCGTGCAACGTTAGCGCTTGGAATAGTGAGACCGATAATATTTGCTCCTGGAAGCGAACGACGAACGATTTAAGAGGCGTTCATCGTAAAAATTTTCACGGTCTTTACCCTTTTTTTTTTTTCTTCTTTTCGCGGCATAAACATTCTTGAGAGCAACGTGCCTATGACGTACGTGGTGCAGACGACTTGAAACTTGTCTTTTTTCTGCTTTACTCTGAGTGCGTAGGTTTCTTTAGGTCCTTCTTTAACGGAAGTTGCGTATTTCACGAACAGGATGATTTTATGAACAAGTGAACGGGGTGAATCGAAACGTTAGGTTTATTTGATAAATTCCTAATTTATAAATTTTATTAAAACGATTTTATTAATTCCTAACAATAATAATAATAATATGTATGTATATTTATTTATAGAGTAATTAATACAATTTTGGTGACTTCATTTATTTCCACTGCTACTCGACAAGTTTAAATTATTATTATTTTTTTTTTTTTTAATAATGTATGTATAACTTAATAATTTTTTACGTTCCATTTTGAATATTTTATTTAAATCGTAATGTATGTATATGGTAGATACAGTGCGTTTACTGGTTTTGAAACTGTTAAAAAATTATAATCTTGTTTGATTTCTGCATTAATTTGCTACATTTCTACGTGCAATTTTTCCTTTTTTCATCGCTGTACTTAAAAAACTGGGAAAATTAACGTTTCACAGGCTGCAGCATAGATGCAACGAGAACGCGTCCAGGATAGAGAAGATGTGCTCGTGACTGACATAGTTCGTCGATCAGATTTACACGAAAATGTAACGCATGAACACTGTGCCGGGCTGATAATTATGCTAATCGCGATTATGGAGATAAAGCAGTCAGCGGCATTAATCACGATTCGCAGGATACAGGCGAATTAGTCCCGTTGCGTTGGTAATAAAGGCGGGAAAGCGCGAAATTCCTGCGAAAATTTACGAGCAGAAATGCTTTATCAAAGCAGTTAAAACCGAACCGTAAAAACTTTCAGTTTCAACTTTTGCCGTATAATTGTTATACGCTCGATTTGCATAAAACGTCTATTAAACTTGCCATCTTCCATCGTTTAAAAGTATCGCGGTTTACTCGTGATTATGAATCGTCGAATTTCACTCGAAGGAATTTTAATTGATCGTAACCGGATGTAATAGCAGTTTTAGAAAACCTAGGGTATCGCATGATAATCCTCGATCAAAGCTAATGATTTTCGAGGAACTGTATATGGTAACTTTTTTTATAATAATTTTTGCTCACCATTCATCATTATTTCGTTCGTCTCCCACTGCAAAACAGATGCACGTAACGACCGAACTTATTCATTAACACTAGAACTACCGACAATCAAAGCGTACTTATTTGCACGGAAGAGATCACATTGGAAATTACATGAAAAAATACGGAATACATAAGAAATAAATCTTTATTTATACCTTTTACGGAAAATCATAGGAAATTTTGGAAGCTTTACCACAGTGAATTTATAAGGTTGCTATAAGTAATCATCAACCAGTCATTTTGACTGCTGTGGTAGTTCTAGTGTTAATCACTCCTTGCTATTCGACGACGAAAATCTTGCCCACGCTATGAAATACCCTATAGGCGTAAACTGTTACACGGGACCAGATGGAAGGCACTAAATTTTCGCAGACGAAGTAAATCTTCTCGATTACGCATCGAAACGCATAACTGATGTAAAAAAAAAGGTTCTTCAGATTTTTTATTATTATTATTAATATGTGTTAGGTTTTATGGAGTGAAGAAAAGGCTGCTGGAATAAACCACTAGACGATATATATATATTTTACTGTTTATTGATATTTAAATGATCTTAATAGATATAATTACATTCTAACGTTCGTACGCGTCGCGAGCTCTTTGCTGACTAACTTCGGTCACATATTTCTGGTAGAGAAAGGGAAAACAAAATAAAACGAAAACACCTTACTAACTATCGATATCGAAGGCTGTGATCGATACTCTATCAATATGAATAATGGCAAAAATATACAGTATACAGTAATTTCTAATTCAACTCTGCCACGTGATTTTATGTTTAATCCTTAGTTTTTTTTACGGCTCTAAAACTCAGTTTTCTATTCAACACTGGCCCCTTTTTTCTTTCGAAGAAACACTTATAGGCTTTTTCGTCTTCCCAATCTGCGCTCGCTAAACATTGCCTACCCATCGGTGAATCGTCTGTCGGCAACAGTTTTTTCCGATGGGCCTGGCTTTCGTCTAGCTGACACACACTTTCACTTTTCTGGTCCTTAAAATTACGATACTACATTATTATTAGTATTAATATAATTAATAGCAAAATTTACAGTACGCAGTAATTTTTAATCCTATTCTGCCACGCGACTCTATGTTTAATCCTCAGTTTTTTTTACGGCTCTAAAACTCAGTTTTCTATTCAACACTGGCCCCTTTTTTCTTTCGAAGAAACACTTATGGGCTTTTTCGTCTTCCCAATCTGCGCTCGCTAAACATTGCCTACCCATCGGTGAATCGTCTGTCGACAACAGTTTTTTCCGATGGGCCTGGCTTTCGTCTAGCTGACCCACACTTTCACTTTCCTGGTCCTTAAAACTACGAACGACCGCGTACATCGAATATTCTTCGTTTTACGAACACTGCTGCTAAACTTTAGACACAGTCTCTTTCGAACACCCATATACGTCTGTACGGTACGCATAACTGTTCGAAGAATTAGAATTTGCGGACCGACCATTTCTGCGGTTCTCAACGGGTAATCGGAATCATTTCTAAAAGAAATGTTGTTTTTCTACCTAGTAATAAACATAGTTTATCTTTCGTTAGTACTAGTGTTTTAACACCAGTTCACAAACACACTAGAAACCAGTTCACGTGAGAACTAATACACCCACACGTGTTCCTTCGTTTAAACAAATTCACTCGCGTTACCTAAAACCCGTGCTCGAAAGCAACCTGACCGTAATGTCCTCTCGTAAACCATGTGAACACGAAGCTTTTGTTTTTTGAAACGAAAAAAAAAAGAAAAGAAAAAAAGGGTGCACCATCGCAAAAACCAGCCAGGTCCGCCTAACTCACAGGAAAACGAGTTGTTCGCACCGCAAAGCCGAAACAAGACGGAAACAAGTTTCGTCGCCGCCGCGGCGTCGAAAGTTCCAACGTTAAAACGGAAGTGTCATTGTTCCAGCGTTCGAAATTAATTATTGGCGCCGTCACGGTGTGTTCTCCCGCGACGGTGCCTGGACGAGAGCAACTTTCTAAGCTTCCGTCGTTGCATTGAAATCCCGGCGGGATTCCTAAGCAATTGAAACTAACGTCTCCCGAGCCGGGAATGACCAGAATGTTAGGCAACGTTGCGCATTGTTGTACAAACGAGCCGCGACACTCGCAACAACCAAGCGGTCTCTGCACCTAATGATCGATCGAGGTGTATCTCGACGAGGTTCGACCGTTAAATTAGTCGGCAACCTTCAAAGACTAACTGCTTTGTCCTTTGTACCCTCATTGACCCGGGCTGTGTCTCTGACACAATGCGAAGACTGCTGGCGTTCCCTTGGCTGTCGTTCGGCCGTTCCGGAATAAAAATAACGAGGGAACGAAGAACAGAGTTTCTTAACGCTTAACCAACCGAATGGGATGATCTCCCATTTTTTCCGCAACAAGGGCGCTGCGATTGGTTCTATTTACTTTTATTATTAGTTAGTCTTGAACCGGTGTTCACAGTTCATCAGGTGCATTTTATGCTCTTCCAGAGTACAATTTTTAATCAATTCAACACTAATTCCTAGATCCTCGACAAAGCGCTTCCATTGGTTTTATTTATTTTTGTTATTAGTTAGTCTCGAACTAGTGTTGTTCACAGTTCGCCAAATGCATTTTCTACTTTTCCAAAGTACAATTTTTAATCAATTCTTAATACCTGATGAACAGTATTTGGTTAAGTGTGGCACAGTACGGTTAGCTAAATGTTAATTAAGCCCATGGTTGGGAAGATTTCCCATTTTTTCCGTGGCAAGGGCGCTGCAATTGGTTCTACTTACTTTTGTTATTAGTTAGTCTCGAACTAGTGTTGTTCACAGTTCGCCAAATCCATTTTCTGCTTTTCCAAAGTACAATTTTTAATGAATTCAACACTAGTTCCTAATTCCTCGACAAAGCACTTCTCCATTGGTTCTACTTACTTTTGTTATTAGTTAGTCTCGAACTAGTGTTGTTCACAGTTCGCCAAATCCATTTTCTGCTTTTCCAAAGTACAATTTTTAATGAATTCAACACTAGTTCCTAATTCCTCGACAAAGCACTTCTCCATTGGTTCTACTTACTTTTGTTATTAGTTAGTCTCGAACTAGTGTTGTTCACAGTTCGCCAAATCCATTTTCTGCTTTTCCAAAGTACAATTTTTAATGAATTCAACACTAGTTCCTAATTCCTCGACAAAGCACTTCTCCATTGGTTCTACTTACTTTTGTTATTAGTTAGTCTCGAACTAGTGTTGTTCACAGTTCGCCAAATCCATTTTCTGCTTTTCCAAAGTACAATTTTTAATCAATTCTTAATACGCGATTTTGGTTAAGCATGGCATTGTGCTGTTAGCTGAATGTTAATAGGCCTCCTGGTCGGTGAAGTGTTAACACATTGCACGCGGATATATTTCACCGCGGACTTGCGCGCGTAGCGGGCATTTTGTCGTGAACTTCAACTTTTCAAGATGGGTTGAAGTATATCCCGCCACGCATAAAGAGCTAAGCGAAAGGTGGGACCAGTTTTAATCTATCTAATCCCAAAGAGTTAATACATATAGGTAACAAGTTAGAAATCACAAATCAGTGAAACAATGAAGATCAAAGCAAAATGGTTGTTTTAAAAGTTTCACGTAATTGTAGCATTGAAATGAGAGATGAACGATTTTAAAAAAGAATTCTGCCGCGATTTGGAAAATCGGAGACTTAAATTAGCTTCTTTTAAATCATGTCCAACGGCACCGCGAAGAAAAACAGGGTTAAGTGTTTAAAATACTAAACATCTCTCCGGCGCAGAGGCATTTTCAGAAAGGATGCGAATGCCTAAAGTTAAAGTAAACTGACTCTCGAAAATAGCTTCTTTGAACCGAACCATTGTTTGAGTTATGTTTAAGAGTGAGTTTGACAGTACTGATTTATGGCCCTAAGTTTATGAAGTTCGGATTTTATTCTTATTCGGCACGGTACTGACTTAAACACGCGCACATCCATTTCCGTTTTACACCCGCTCTTAATACTAATACCCCTTTCGATATTCAGTTTACTTAGAAGACCGAAAGATTATTAAAATGTTGATTATTAAATAATTCGTGTTACTGTAATGTCGTTAGTAAATTCTTAAAGCAAAAATTGAAAAGTGGTTCGGTAAGAAAAACAATCAAAACACGTTTCTCTTACGATGCTGTATTTTTAGTTTTAAAATTTATGACAATCTTTAAACAAATGTATTTCACATATCCGAACGAGCTACCGTCACAGCATTTTCATAAATTTCTAAGCCGGAGATATTTAATATCATTGTGGGTATTAAATTTGGTTCTTTTTTTCATTCGATAAAATTACTCTGACTCAAATAACAAACAAACGAAACGCAGAACTGGAGTTTACTGCGATTCAAATAATCGTCAACGACGTTATACACTGCAGAAGATAAAAATTGTACATTTCAAACATTTTTCTATCTTTCATCCACTTTTTCAATTGAATTGTTCGACGCAAACGTGTATAACGACGCAGTTTTGCAAACGTGCCCCTGAATAAATTACGATGAAATTGATAGTCGAGAGGGAACGCATGAATTTTCCGCCCTTAAGAGCCTTTTATTTTATTTTTTTTTTTTTTGAATTTCCCATGAAATCTGCATGAGTGATCCTTGAATCCCGATTACCACGAAATTTGAATAACATTAATCTATCTATAGAAACAATGCTTCTCCGCATGCATTATTTAAACAATAAAACATTTATACCGCAAAAAAGATATTAAACGTGAAAGTTTAATTAGAAAATGTGATTATTTTTAAATTTAATTTGTATGAAAATGAACTGTTCTTTTAGAATTCCAACTCATAACAAGCTAATAATATTTATAATATGAAGTTTATTCCGTTGCACAATTGTAACTTTTATAAATCTATGACAAAGTTTATTAAAAACTGTCAAACTTATTTACAGATATTTATTGCATTACAATATCCGAATTGTATATTCTTTTGTACGCCGATAAATTATTTTATCATAAAATGTCAACTCTTCCTTTCGGTGAAATCGATTTTGCGACGTACGTGTATACCGTATACGAAAATGTGCACAACCTCGCCAAAATCCGCTGCAATGGATTTTATTATTGTCGTTATTCATATTTGTCAATAACGTATGAAAGAAATAAGTTATAATAAAAAGTATCTTTCAAAAGTAATTCAGTGGTTAAAACGATAACATAAAACAGCTATAATTCCGCAATGAGTAAAATATAAAAACTTAATTTTTCCAAAAATAACTGTTAGCACGAAAAAAACCGTTACACACACTTTTCATTTTTGCGTAAAACATCACTCTCTTCTTAGTTGCATTCTAATTTTATCCTCGCTCTAATAATACCTATAGTACTATAAAAAGACAAATTTTCTTGTTTTAAGCAACGTAAAATAAAAATGCCTATCTTTGCTGTTCAGAAAATCGAGAGTCTTAACCCTTTGCACTCGAGAGATGATTCTTAATCGTTTAATGATACTAACTTCAAAAATTTTCAAATTCGAGATATTTACCAAGATTCGCCTATGTTAAACGTGATTTTGTTTAGTTAAGCGATGTACTAAAATTTACATGTATGACTGTTCAACCCCTGAGTCTGATCAATAATCAAACTAATTAAAGCCTGAAAATTTGCGAAGCTATTATTCGGTGACTAACAATCACCTCTCGAGCGTAAAGGGTTAATTTCCCGTTCTTATAACAGAAAGTAATTCCATGTCGCGGACTAATTTTTTCAAATAGAATCGTTTCTTCTCGTGCCACAGGTACGAAACGCTGTACGCTGTTCAAAATCGTGATCGGAGTGCTTCATTAATTGTTTTTGCAAACTCTGCTCATAAAGTCTGAAACCTAGTGTTAATAATGTGTGTGCTTATAACGGGTGATGCCTTTTAGCCGATAGTGTATTTTCCTCTTCATTAACCGTTTGCACACGAAAGGTGACTGTTAGTCGTCCAATGATACTAACTTCAAAAATGTTCAAATTCGAGATATTTACCAAGATTCGCCTATGTTAAACGTCATTTTGTTTAGTTAAGCGATGTACTAAAATTTACATGTATGACTGTTCAACCCTTTGAGTCTGATCAATAATCAAACTAATTAAAGCTTGAAAATTTGCGAAGCTATCATTCGATGACTAACAATCACCTCTCGAGCGTAAAGGGTTAATTTCCCGTTCTTATAACAGAAAGTAATTCCATGTCACGGACTAATTTTTTCAAACAGAATCGTTTCTTCTCGTGCCACGGGTACGAAACGCTGTACGCTGTTCAAAATCGTGATCGGAGTGCTTCATTAATTGTAACATAGATTGATGAATCTCCAACATTGACGTGACATCATGTCAATATCCGTGAGTTTCTTGCGCGGCACTTGAATAGAGGCGGCAGCGGCTGATAAGGTTGAAGGAAGAATAGAGCCGGATGCACAGGCGTGTTTCATCAAGTAACGACGGCGAAGGCTCCAATTTTTTTAACACTTTTCAAGAACGTCGCTTCCCTAAGTAATAACAATCGCGCCGACTTAGCGTGAGAGGAAGGTACGAAGGAAAATTAAACAACCGAACATAACAGGGGGAATATGTCGTCCCGAGAACGCCGGGACAAACTTTCATTTTAAACACTTCGAATCTTATAAGAGTCGGTCTATGTAAGTTGAGACGGTTATTCAATTAAGTTTAGCTTCGCCTTGTACGGGAGCTTATTCTTCCCTAACGAGAAAACGAAAGTTAAATTTGTAGGAAGGAAATTGAATTTTATCCTTTTATCTCTAGCAGAATGAATGGTATTCTTTTAGGGGCTGTCCCCCTCTTTTGCCCGTGATACCGCTTGTTTATACAATTATATCGTGAAACGGTATTAACGGTAACAATTATTGACGCGAAATGTTATCTGATTTATTATTATAAAATCGAACAGTATTAAACGCTTCGAATTCTATCAAATATTTATCTCCACGTAATAGCCTCAATTTGAAGCACAATTCTATCCTTTGATAGCATCGATTTTGAGGGAGTCAGAGGTAACGGCAAGCTAAATGACACACTTCCATATTTATTTAACATCAATAATAAAACTACGAATAAAACTAAACTCTTTCTCACAAAGAGTTTCTCTATTCAATCATCGACCACACACACAATTTACACACTCTGTCCCAGTTTCAAAAACACGCATCCACAGATGTCCTTCCATTCGCACATCTCTCTCTCTCTCTCTCTCTCTCGCTCTTTCATAAATCAAGACTCATTTCTCGATAATAACAATTACTCTCATAGATTTCAATTTTTAAACATTATCGAATGTGGCTGTTGTGGAAGAGAGAAGAAAAGAGAAGGAATGGGTGTTTCGTCCGGGGCCTGTTAGTGGACTCGTCAGTAAGCCTTACCTAGCAGGCCCCTGTTTTAGACACAGGGATAGGAAGGAATAAGTCAGAACTCGTATATATAATAACCGTGGCTCGGCTCGAGCACTTGCGAGAAAGGTGGTGCTGAATCTCTCCTAGTAGCGAGGGCAGGAAGGCCGCCACATCGAATACAACCGGTAACCGTATAAAATGATGTGTCAGCAGTTTCATAAGCAAAAAAAAAATACCGAAACAACAAAGTTCCTTTGTAAGGGTTGTAAGATCGAACGTAAGGGCGGAAAGTGCGAAACTATTTCGCGTAACCCTATCGTCGCGAATCAGTAATTAAAGCGACCCGCGTGCCTAAGAATTTTCTTCTCGCCGTGACACCGTGTAAGTTTCCCGAAAAGTTAGATTACGAGCTGCAAATTGAAAGTGTTATCGGGTGTACAACGACGAAGACTGAAACGCGATCGAGCGAAATAATGAAATAAGGCGGCCGTTCGTACTGCACACGGCTCGCAACGAAACTCCACTCGGGTTGGCTAGTTAATTTCTAGATAATTAATTTCTTCCATCGAGGACAACCAGCTGAAAACCTGACTCCACGTTCCGCTAATTATCTAGCTTTAGGCTTGTCCGAACTTCGTTTCTCCTCGGCGACGATCGGTAAGGACTATTTTAATCATATTTTTCAACAGATTACAACGCGGTTTGAACGTGTAATAATTACACATTCAATGATTATCATTATTAATTTAAACGTCAAAAAAGTAAGTGTTAAAAATTTTAGTTACCTTCGTCGTAAAATAGTTGAAATAGAGGCAGATGCGTTTTTTCTTTTCGCCCCTCTGGAAGCATTAGCTCCGCGACTCATTAATCAAAGTACTTAAGGCAATTCATCTTTTTCCCTTTCCTCGCGAGAACCTCCCATAATGTTAAGTTTTGTCTTCTCTTTAAAATACCGTTTCATTTAAAAGCGAGAAAGCCGATTATTAATGACACCGTTTGACTGGTACAATGCATATGAAAGTTAAAGGAGAACCGTTGTTAATAAAGCAACCTTTTTTCATCGAAACAACTTACGAAGTAAAATATGTGCTTGAAAGATCTTGGAGGAGTTGAGATAATTTTGCTGAACTTTCGAAACTCTATCCGATTAATCCAAAATATGAAAGCTATCCGGCATTATTTATCAACTGAAACATAATTGATTACCCTGCAATTTTTTAACGTTACAACGTTGTTATGATACATACAATAATAATATGGCGGGTTCCCATCAACCACCGTGATAAGACCCTTACATAAATCTTTCTTATCAGATGACCCAATATAAAAGAAGCCTAAGCGCATTAAATTAGGGGTTGTTGGCAGGAAATTAAGAGTACCAGGTAGCTCCTTTAAGAGATTTAGAAGATTTTAGATCCTGTCCGGTTTTGATGAAACTTACGTGTGATACAGTGCTTGGGGAAAAAAATATTTGACACGTACTCCTTTCATTAACCATTATTCATTCCAAAGGGATGAAAGCAGCCCCCAAAGTTTTAGCGTGGTAACATTTTTTTATTAAACCCCTCCTATTAAAAGTATGAAAACTTTATTACGAAATTCCTTTTTGAAAAGAACCACGTTTCCTTTCGCAAATCTCGCCAATATGAATTGTACCAGATATTTACACTAAACTTATTATTTACCGTACCCTTTCAACTCATACGTTTCATATTTTTGCGTTCTCACTCGTAAGTCCAAAACGCTCAAAATAGGGGTGGTGCTATAGTTATGCTCCTCAGTGTAAGTACCCGTTCCTCTGTGCGGTGTACGCCACAGACCAATGATACGCGCGAGATCAGGATCACCACCGACGAACCTGCAACCCCTAATCCTTCCGGACGCAATCTTTCCAGCTCTGCGCTGCACCAATAATCGGCGACCAACCGTAGCGCGATAGCCGTAGTCGCGCGTATAAATCCCAACTTATCATCGAGGCCGGGGAATAATTCCGTTTCTTACCGCTTCCCGAACATCGTAAGGGGGAGGACCGGGCGAAGTTTGCCAGAGGGTTTCTCACGGCCCGTGGGGTTGGAATCGTTAGCCCTCGTTTGCACGTAAATCTCGCGCAGCTGTCGCCTGGCTGCCGCTGAAAAGAGAGAGCTACCACCCCCGATGCAGTTTCGCAGTTATCCTTCGACATTTCACGATGTCGTTGCGCCAACGAGACACCGTCGCTTCGGATAAACGGCGGGAATCACGGCGCGATAATTTAGTAAGCTTCTTAACTCAGAGCCAAGGAGCCCGTGGTGCACGTGCACTTTATTCACCGCCGTTGCCAGCCCCGGCTGGTGACCGATAAACACGGCACGATCCAAATGAAACTTCCGGCTTCGTTTGTGTAGGCCAACGACGATTCGGCTCGTGCTCTCTCTTGCACGCCCCATTTAAGGCCAATCGCTATTCCCGCAACGCCTTAATATCCTCAATGAGACTTAATACCATTCCGCGGAACGAAAAATGCTTCGCTATAGAAGTTACGATTCCAGGGCAACAGAGCACGCGTGCATTGTTCCAGGTTCGTTTTTGTTCTTAACCGTTTGAAAGAATTTTATTGTAAGTATGCTAAAAATGCGGGACGAAACGCGTAGTTACTTTTTTCGGAAAATAATAAAAACGGCAACAATTAACTGATATTGTTATATGGATAACAATTTTGAGCAAAAAAAAAATTTTTTGATTTATCTTTTCATACCATAGTCATTTTCAGATAAATTAGATTTTCACATGGTGCTGTTTTTGTTACCAGTATAACATTTATTTTAAAAAAAATTAAAATTTCCTTTTAACTTTTATATTATGAAAAATTATAATTTAATAATATTAATAAAAACCTGAATTAATGCGAAAATTATAGTATCAAACGGCAGCTATAAGTGTAATCGGTGTTTCGATAGAAATTTGTATATCTGTAACGGTAGTGTAATGGCTGGTTTGCTCAAAAATTCACTCATCCAAAAGGGAAGGAAAAATCCTGTTTTACATAATTTCTGGATCATTTCGTTTCTGCCATTGTGAAGTGGGTATTGTCAAACAACACGATTCGAATCTTCTTTCGAAGAATCACTCCGACACTTTGAATCATTTGACAGAAAGCTTTTAATCTGAGATTATTTTTGTTAAAGCTTAACTAACAATCACACGTTTCGAAAACATATTATTTTGGTGTTAAATTAAGTATAGCATTGTAAAGAATGTTTTGTACGGAAACAAACAATTTCAAGGAAGAAATTAAAGGAGATGTGTTATTTGATGTAGGGTTGTTTGAATTTTGGAAAGCTTGTCGAAAAATCGTAGCTAAGTGCTGAACGCTTCGATTAGTCACAATTATTTTTCATTTTCTTTGTATCCACTTTAAAAATTCGGTTGTGAGTTTAACGTAAAATTAATCTAGTTACTAGCAGTAGATGGTGGTTAATTAGAAAATTAGCTAAAACGCACCGAATAATATGTAAAATGTAATTGTATGTAGGTATATGTATATGGTTTCACCAGAATATGATAGCTTTTATATTTATACTCTTTTTTTCCCCTCTAAAACGACCCATCATTAGCCGTTAACAGCTTTTCCGGAAACTAGTAATTGTGAAGTTTCACCATCTTTCTATTTTGTAACTGTCACCTGCCAATATCACGAGTGCCTCGTGTAAACAACTTTCAATTCTTCATGACAGAGGAGAGTTCTATTGGTAGCGATAGGCTTAAGCGGTTCGCAAGTACGTTCAAACCGTTTTTGAGTATTTTAATCAAACGATTAAAGAATTTAAGGGAACCAAATTCGAATTCTGGATGAGTACTTCCGGAAATGAAATCAGTCGAACGTTTAAATAGACTTGATTCTTGGTCTAAATAGATTCAAATCACTATTTGACACACTTTTCTTTTCATTAATTATCATTTATGCTGAAAAGATAAAAGCATGGATGGTATCTTGAAAATTAATAAAGATAGAGAGCTTTATCAGAAATTTTTATTGAGAAATCTTTGAAATCAGCCGTTATTAAAATATTACTACCTTTTTCGATTTTTCAAAAAATATTATAGTTTTACACGCACTTTTATCCCTTTCTTACGCATATTTTAACCGTTTGCACTCGAGAGGCGACTGTCGGTCGCCAAACGATAGTGTCGCAAACTTTCAGACTTTAGTTAGTTTGTTTATTAATCAGACCGAAGATTAAACAGTTATACATGTAAATTTTGGTATACGACTTAACTAAATTAAATGAAGTTTAGTATAAGCGAAACTTAGTAAATATTTTGCACTTAAAAATCTGTAAAGTTAAAATTGTTAGACGATTAACTGCCACCTCTCGAGTGCAAAGGGTTAATCTTTATGCATAATTTTATGATAATTTTAAGATACGCATCAATATTTATTGGCGTGTTGCTTCTCGCTTTCTTATTTTCCTTATATTCTGTGAATCTAAGATATGAATAATTTTATAACGTTCGAAGTGCATCCCATTAACTTTGATACTCTACCGTGGATCGATAATACAATTTTTGAACTTCTTAACTCCAGTAACACTGTTCCAAGTTTCCAAAGTGTGAACGGGAGATTGCGAAGAAAAATTGGCAAGAGCTTGTGCAACTGCCTTAATCGTTCGTTATTCATTAAGTAATTCCATAAATGCAACACTCTAATGTTTTCAGCTCGAATTTTCCAATTAATAATTCTCTCTTCCCTTGTTTTTAAAGTAATGGATTCACGAAGTCGGGAAAGTTATTAACGATGATGAGTTTTCCGATGATCGTTCTATAACCGAGAAAACTTCTAACTTATTATAATACAGAATAGTTAGAAGCAATTATTGCACATCTTCGTTCAACTTCTACATTTTCATTGTCTTCAATTAACAACAAACGAACAGAATTCAACAAGTTCGTTTATAATGGTATCTTAAAATATTTATAAATTCGTAATAGAGCTTCAATCTTTATTAACCGTTTGCACTCGGCTGTCCCCTCTCATGGGACATCGTAATCCTAGCATATGATAGTTAGATAATTTTCAGACTTCAGTTCAGACCCTAACGTTAAATAGTCATGTATGTAAATTTTAACCCTTAGCGCTCCGTGCAATTGTTTCCTTCATATGCCGCAGTCCCTTTTTCTGAAAATTCTAATTTCTTCGTAAAAAATACGTCTCTAACATTGCTCAGCTTTGCATCCTCGACATAACATTCTTCTATGTCTTTAACTATGAAAATAAGTCGGAAAATAACTTAATGACAAAGCATCTGATATGTAATCGTATTAAATACACAATGTCTCCGCAGCGGAGCCAACGGAGCGCTAATGGTTAATATACGACTTAACTAAACTAAATGACGTTTAA
>JAOPTO010000856.1:0-61885 GCA_033822845.1 Tetrapedia diversipes
GCTAAGCCTTCAGGACCATTGCTTTTTAAGAGAAAATTGGATTTTATGTACGAATTTTAGTGTTGGATAGGCTTCTACTATAAAACAGGATGAATTTGAAGTGTTTAACATGAATGGTATCGCATTTTTGATGTACACTTCGGGCAAAACTTTTGGGACCACCGCTTTTTAAGAGGAAATTTGGTTTTATGTACGAATTTTAGTGTTGGATAGGCTTCTACTATGAAACAGGATGTATTTGAAGTGTTCAACATGAATGGTATCGCGTTATTGATGTACACTTCTGCTCAAACTTTTGGGATCACCATTTTTTAAGAGAAAATTGGGTTTTATGTACGAATTTTAGTGTTGGACAGACTTCTACTGTGAAACAGGGTGTATTTGAAGTGTTTAACATGAACGGTATCGCGTTTTTGATGTACACTTCTGGCTAAGTCTTCAGGACCACTGCTTTTTAAGAGAAAATTGGGTTTTATGTACGAATTTTAGTGTTGGATAGGCTTCTACTATGAAACAGGATGTATTTAAAGTGTTTGACATGAACGGTATCGCGTTATTGATGTACACTTCTGGCTAAGTCTTCAGGACCACTGCTTTTTTTAGAGAAAATTCGGTTTTATGTACGAATTTTAGTGTTGGATAGGCTTCTACTATGAAACAGGATGTATTTGAAGTGATCAACATGAACGGTATCGCGTTATTGATGTACACTTCTGGCTAAACCTTCAGAACCACCGATTTTTAAGAGGAAATTCAGTTTTGCATGCAAATTTTAATGTTGGATAGGTTTTGCTATGAATCATAGTGTATTTGAAGTGTCCAACATGAAGGGTATCGCATTTTTTTAATCCCAAATGGTGTTATAAGCAATATTCTAACACAATCTGTATAAGCAATAAATAACACAATGCTGTGCATATCAAAATTATAAATACATTGCTATTTGAGAACAAATTACATAGAAGGTCAGAAGTAACATTTAGTGCTTGTCTGTATAATATGGAGGCTAGCCCTATTGCTCTTTTTTATTTACTCTATTGAACCCCAAATGGGATTATAACCAGTATGCCCATTGCTGTGCATATCAACAGTACAAATACATTGCTATTTGTGAATAAATTACATAGAAAATCAAAAGTAACATTCAGTACTTTTCCATATGCTAAAGAGGCTAGCCTTACAGGAGAATGTGATGATTTTTAATATAGTTATGTATAATTAGTAACAAGATAGTTATCAATGTATACTTTTGGCCAAACTGTCAGGACCACCGCTTTCTGTTATCTATAGTCTTATCGAAACCTTCGCTAGTATTCGTACAGAGTCAAAATTAGTGTTGCGATCGTTAATAACAGTATTATATGATCTAGTAGATCGTGAATTGGAGAATTTCATGAAATGATATAATTTGAAATATCCTTTTCTTCAACATTGCTGAGTTTCTTGAAATAAGTAGTGGACCTAAATTTTTGACCAACATTGTAGATTAATATATTGTCAGATATTGGTATAGTGTGTTAAAGTAGCTGCAAACAATTTCATAGAGCATTTGTAGAACGTTGTATGTTTTTATAAAATGATGCATACTAAATTTTTCAAACAGTTTATGGTATTTAAGTTCCTATCAAATCTTTAAAACACATTAATGTCTGTTTCTCTGTCTGTAATAAAAGTAGAAGAAGATTACAGTAGGTAAATAATACAATGAAATTATATATGACGTTCAATATAATGGATTTAAATTCAAGATTACGTAAGGTTCAGTGTGATTAGTATTAAAATTACGAGTTCGTAAAATGAAAAATGAATTAACCCAGTAAAAAGTAATATCTACCACGTTGACTTCAATCAAAATATTTACTGTTTACAATTTTTGTCTAAAATGATAAGAACCACAGTATCTTCAGTGTATTCAGTATACTCAGGGTTCTGCTTTATAAATTCTTTACTTATAGTAAATTTCGAGATACTACACAAGTTTTCCACGTCTGTTACTTTATTTTAATAACTATATTAAGGATCTTTACACATTATGGAGGAAACAGTACTTAATGCATATAATACTTAATAATACCGAAAATATTTAAAATGAGGTATAAGTTATAACATTCAAAGGATGAAAAATAGTTTATATTTAGCTTATATTTCTTTAACTATATTTATAAACATATAAATTTGCATAAACGTGTATAATTTATCAATAGCTGATAATAATTCCAGAACTGATTCCATTCAGATTATAATTATCAATTAACAATATTTAGGTAATTCGTTGATAATACCCTTTTTTTTTCATGTTCATTTGATCTTTCAAGTTTCAAACTACTATTTTATGCAGAAACATTACTATACTCTAAATTCACGTTCATTTGATCCTTTAACTTCCAAATTACTATTTCATGCATAAATATTATTATACGTTGTATTCCGTTCTGTAAATAACACTACACACCAGTTAAAACAGAAAAAAGTTTAATAAATTCCATGAAACAAGTTGAGCAACAAAATCCCCATACTGTATAACGTTTTTAGAACAATGGGATCGAAGGACAATTTGTAACAGCGGTTAATAAAAAGCGTGTATAGAACGATTTACGATAGATAGGCTGATTTTGAAAAATCGTAATCACTCGCTCTTATCGCGTGTTTGATTTAAACTTACATACTTATCAACATATATTACCGACGACAGGAATCATCGATCATGTCCAAATTGTAATTATATAATTTCCCTTATCCCACGTGTATCTACATGGAATTTTCTACTTTATCTATCGCGAAAGATGGTGATCGTGTCACCTCGGAATAAACACACGTTTCGTCGCACGTAACAAGCGTACGGGAGAACGAAAAGTGGGTAAAAGGTTCTCTTATCGTCGCCGCTGTTATTTTAGGAATCATTGTTTGTAGTGCATTTGGAGGAAATCAAAGTCGAGGTCGCCTGTAATGTGAGGGGCACGAGAGAGAGAGATAATAGACGTAGAATCGAACGACATGCGCGATAAGAGTGGTATGCATTCGTTCACGTTGCTGCTTTCGGGTTTCGTGAAATGGCAGATTTTGTTAAACGAGGTAGCGTGCAACTGGTGAAACATAGCGGTGTTCAAATAAAGTATGCGACAGAAGAAATTCGAGGTTCGTTCAACTAAACACGACGCAAACATCACACGCGATTGATAGCGCATTCGATCATGTCATCCTTTTTGGAGTGCTCGTTATGAATGACTTATGATTGATTATTGTGAACGATTGTTAGACATAGAATCACTGATTCACGGTGTTGATTTATCGTTAAATTGATTAATTACTGGCTGATGAATGTATCGTTATATTTTATGGATGTTATCACGTTTTGAGAAATTTTACGTTTTGTTTACATTATAATTTAACAAAAATATTAATAATTGCTTAAGGGTAATCTGTACATATAAAAAGACATGTACTGACTGACTGACTGATTCATCATCGCAGAGCCTAAATTACTGAAGCCTAGAAACATTAAATTTGGACAATGGGTTCCGTTTATAACGTAGGCAATCCATTAAGAAAGGACTTTTTGATATTCAACCCCTAAGGAGGTTAAATAGGGCTTGAAAGGTTGTTCGAAAATCCACAGATTTTGAAGGAAACACTATGAAAACTGGTATTTAGCTTTTTAGTTAGAAATAAAGAAATACGTGTTTCAATGTTTTTTTGAAAATCAACTCCTAAGGGGGTAAAATCAGAGATGGAAGTTTCTTTGAAAATCCGCTGATTTTGAAACAAACACTATGAAAATTGGTATTTAGCTTCTTGGTTAGAAATAAAGAAATTTGTGTTTCAATGTTTTTAGAAAATTAACTCCCAAGGGGGTTAAATAGGGGTTGAAAGCTTGTTTGAAAATCCACAGATTTTGAAGAAGGTACTTTGAAAACTGGTATTTAGCTTCTTGGTTAGAAATAAAGAAATACGTATTTCAATGCTTTTGGAAAATCAACCCCCAAGGAGGTAAAATAAGGGATGGAAGTTTGTTTGAAAATCCGCTGATTTTGAAACAAACACTATGAAAACTGGTATTTAGCTTCTTGGTTAGAAATAAAGAAATACGTGTTTTAACATTTGTAGAAAATTAACCCCCATGGGAGTAAAATAAGGGATGGAAGTTTGTTTCAAAATTAGCCGATTTTAAAGCAAACACTATAAAAAAAAACGCGGGCAACAGCTAGTGAAATAATAAAATAGTTTAGTAATAGAAAAATTCAATAACAGAGGGATTTAATAACAAATTATGCATAATTAATATTTAACAATAACAAATTTAGTGAGTTTGTATTGCAAATATAATTTATGAATGCTTGTAACAATTATTTAATTTATTATTTAATTTATTATACTGATACAATCGCATCTATACATCTAATAATAAATAATTGAAACGCATTTCCTTAATTGTGAACTCGAGGTGGAAATTTTGAATTCTACTATTTAAATAAGTTATCAAGATCAAACAACGTTCTAATATAGATGACGTATAGCGTCGCCTGTAATGTGTATACAATGCGCATAACTGCTGCTTGCCTACTGTCGCCCGATAGTATAATGATAAAAGATTAACATTAATCTGAAGAAAAATATGAAAGCAACGCGAAACAGCAAATTGAATCTTTTTATAGACTATCTTTCATGTTTGTGGTATTTATTTATGTATTTGAATTTAATAGTCGCTATTACGAATGAAGTCTTCATAGTAAAAGAATAAATAAAAAATTAATGACGTTTTACCTATTACTGAGTGTTACTTTTATGCTTAGAATTCACGGAACAATAGGCAAAAATTGTTTTAGGTAACACAGAAAATAAAACTGAATAAAAATAGTTTATTAAGTGAACTTTATTAAGTGATTTTGTTTATTTCAGGAAGGGTAAAATATAAAAATTCATTTATAACTGATAATTAAAAAATTTTCCTTTTTATTATATTTTATTATTTACCTTTTAATTTGCTACTAATTTTTCAATTTTTCTTTAAATATATATTTTTATTCTGTTATTTAACCTCACACACATTTCTGTTGTTTATGAGAAGATTAATTATGTGGTGTTATCACATTCAGTAACTTGCATACCCGCATAAAATAAAGGATAAAAACGAATTAAAATACAAATTGTGTAGAACTGATAATTAAAAAATTTTCCTTTTTATTATATTTTATTATTTACCTTTTAATTTGCTACTAATTTTTCAATTTTTCTTTAAATATATATTTTTTTATTCTGTTATTTAACCTCACAGACATTTCTGTTATTTATGAGAAGATTAATTATTTGGTGTTATCACATTCAGTAACTTGCATACCCGCATAAAATAAAGGATAAAAACGAATTAAAATACAAATTGTGTAGAACTGATAATTAAAAAATTTTCCTTTTTATTATATTTTATTATTTACCTTTTAATTTGCTACTAATTTTTCAATTTTTCTTTAAATATATATTTTTATTCTGTTATTTAACTTCACAGACATTTCTGTTATTTATGAGAAGATTAATTATGTGGTGTTATCACATTCAGAAACTTACATACCCGCATAAAATAAAGGATAAAAACGAATTAAAATACAAATTGTGTAGAACTTATTAATACTTGTATTTAATAATTTATCAGCGGCTGTGCGAGCGCGACACATCGTTGCTGCTCTTGTTGCTGTAGGATTTGCACTTTGCGGTGCGGTGGAGGTGAGCTCTTCGGTAGCATTGCTCGCCAATCAAAAGGACAATCATGCCATCATCGACACATCGTGGCATTGTGAAATGCTGGTCAATATCAGTAGTCGTAATCGCACAGAAGACTTCGAGGTTATACTTATGGAGGTAAATAGTGAAAATATATGCATACTGGCACAATTTAAAAGTATCTCAAAAAATCTCCTAAAACGGTTAAAGAGGACTTCCTAAAAATTGATAATCCCTTTTAATTATAATATTTCAAACAAATTATTCGCTGTCACTTGTGTCTTCAAAATCAGTTAAGATAAGCTGAACCTCTTAACAGTGTTGTTAACGAAAAGTACTAAAATAAAGATATTAATCAATTCTAAAAGCAAGAACAATTAATTGAAGTAAATCTGTATAAGAAATACAAGAATGTTGCACAAAATTTATTTCAAGGATTGTGACAAATTATTGGGTATCAAATAAAAACACACTTTTTGTCTTATTCATATATATTTTGAATAGGAAAAATAAAAAGATACAACTGGTGTTTTTTACATCACTACGCAACTAATGCCATAGACTGCCGCATGGAGAGGCGGGAGATTAGAATCCTCCAATACAAATAGATTATAATCAATTTCTTTACCTATTTTAATATTCAGTATTGTGCATACGTTTCTGTTGGCAGTAGCTGTAATTAGCTATTTAGGGAATAATATTTGCATTTTGCAGTATTTTTTTTAAATTGTTCTTTCAACAATAGTTTAGTAGTTAAGTGGCCGACAATATTTTCAGTTACCACCGGAAGAACGTGCAGAGTCCATAATGAGGGAAGCGTTTTTATGGGGCCAAGTAGCGGGACCGATTTTAGGGGGCTGCTTAGTATGGGGAAGATCAGGTCCGTCTATGGTGTTTTCGCGTGCCGTTCTTAGTGCTTGCTTGGCATCGTTATTGGTACCAGCCGCATGGAGAGGTCCGTCTCATGTAGCACTTCGTCTGCTTCAGGGATTGTGTACAGTAAGAATTGAATACAGATATCATAAAGTTACAATTCAAAATATTTTTTCAATTAAAGTTCTTCGAAACTCTTACACAGATTGATTACTGCAAGAACAATAAAAATTCAATCTTTTGAAAGTGACAATTAAAAATTGAAATTTATACAGCTTGGCTATATATTGTTTCCAGTATCTATAGTTACTAATAAAATTGATCAAATAGTTTCTTTTATTGTGCTTCATTCAATTGAAATGGAGATGCAGTGATTATTTTAAAAAAATTTAGGAAATAAGAAAAACGTTTATCGAGGAAACAATTGTGTAGTTCAACCATTTAATACATTTTTTAAGTCACTGTATTTTTGAAATTATTGTGTTGCGCGTGTTTAATAGTTTTTATTTACAAAAGACAAGTATTACTGATAAAATACTAGTTTTATTTAATAGGTAGAGAATTATTATGTCATTTTCCTCATTTGTAGGGCGCGACTATGCCCGCTGCTCACATGTTTGCTATGACCTGGTTTAAGAGCACTCACAGAAGTTGGTACTTCAGTTGTTACGCTGGTAAATTCTTCAATTGAAAATTTTCACGTAAAAGCTAACTTAATTAAAAACATTAGTCTTTACTGTTAAATCTAATAGACACGGTTTAATATGAATTGAATTTATATTATATAAATCATACGTTATGCTCAATTTTACTATAATTGTTTCATATGTCTTCATTTTGCGAATCAATTATATTTAGTAATTAAAAAGTATTGTGACCAAATATTTTTCTCAAAATAGAGTATACGTATAGAATATCACAGTATTATGAAACATTGTGTCTGTTTATATTTCAAATATTTCATAAATATTTTAAAGTGTCAAAAGTATAATCAAAATATCTATAAAAATGTAGAAATTAATATTTCAAATAGAACAAAATTTTTGTATTAAAATAAGTACTGTATAATATTATAGGTACTATTATACAATATTGATTTACATACTAAATAATTACATATTATTAAATAATTATAATATTAATCTCTCATTTACGATGAAAATAACATTAATGAATATTAAATTTTGTAATAGCTGTCAGTGTTGGATACTGTCTCACTGGATGGATAGGAACAGCTGTCGTTCGGAGTTTTGGACGAGATTCTCTTTGTTATAGTCTCGTTCTGATTGCATTATGCTGGTACTTCGCTTTTGGTCGATTTGTCAAGGACACGCCAAAATCTTACCAACACGACACAAATGTAAGGTCATTTTCTTTTCAAGAATTATCTGTTAAATATTGCTTGTATATACTTCTCTATAAAAGTTTCTACAAACATTTTTCTTTATATAAGGTCCATTTACTTGTATACTTTATCATTCACATAATTATTTTAATGTATACTTTCTTCTTATTGTTATTGTTCTATACATTATTATTGTTACTATTCTATACGGTATATGTAACTATATCTTGTTAGATATTTAAATGATTCAGATTAATTCAATGTCATTATTATAATAAGTGGAATTTGGTTCATTTTTTTTAAGTAATACTTAATTCAGATTATTACTATTACTAATACTATTATTATACTTACCATTGCTACACTTTACGATAAGATTCGCACATAGAGAAGAAGCTAATATTCCACGAAATATGAGATATTACAATGTTGCAATCATAGAACCATTGTTTTGAAAGATTAATGAGATATTGTGTAGAATTAATTGTTTCCGTGCTAAATATCACTTTTACTCTCAGAATTTGTGAAACAGCAAACAGAGACTACTTCGAATAGCAGATTAGTAGTACAGAATATAAAATGTACTAAAAGCAACAAATTATATTACGAATACAATAGTTGAATGTATACTATTATAGCATTGAGTAGTAAAAATAAATTTTAACAATAAACTGATAACAAGATATACACTCGATAATAAAATAGGCAGCTGTGATTCCATGGGGAAAATTACTTCGTTCAGTTCCTGTTTGGGCATCAGCTGTAGCAACAATGGGGAACCAATGGGGCGATGCAACACTTGCTCTTGGTATGACGAAGTATCTGAAACTCATTTATGGTTTCTCGACAGCCAATGTAAGTCTTCTATTCTATTAAAATTGTATCTGACATTTGACTTTTCATTCATCGTAAAATTTCACTCCTATTTTTACAATTCCTTCTATTTATATGCAATTTATATTACCTTTCTTTTATTAAATTTCTTTTCAATGTTGATAAAGAAAGTAATTTTTCTTTTTCTATTAAAATTATATCTAATATTCGACTTTTCATTCGTCATGAAAGTTTACTCCCAGTCTTACAGTTCCTTTTATTTGTATGCAATTTTTTATTACTTTCCTTCTATTAAATTTCTTTTCAATGTTGACAAAGGAAATAATTTTTCTTTTTGGTACCTGTTTCTACTTCAGAGCCATTACAAATATCGAAAAGAATATTTGTTAGTTAAATTTTATAAATTGAATTGAATTCTACAGTTTAATAATCATAAAAGAATAATTGAAACGCCTCTAACCATTTATTTCCTTAAAACATTTCTTGTGTCGGAAATTATTAAAAATTAATTTGTTCAACACTCGTGAAGCTGAATAAAGGAGTTAATTTTTTATGTTTAACGACTTTAGGATTCCGTTTTGACGACACTACCTCACATTGGTCATTTCATGGCTGCGTTGACATGTGGTCTTCTCGTGGATCATGTTCGCGAATCAAAGATAGTTTCAACGACTACAGCGAGGAAGCTGGTTGTTTATACAGGTTAACATTTTCAAGTTCATAGACAATTTTTAACTCATTAAAAATTAAGTCACTTCATAGTCTCGTAACTTCTACTACTGACAATGAGTTAGATAATACATTTACAATTCAGATTCTATAAAATAGAAATCTGAAATTATGTTTGTATCTATTTATCTAATGTTTTTTTGTAACAAACGTTTACACTAGACATTATCAAACTACTCATTTTAATTAACCCTTTATACTCGAGAGGTGACTGTTAGTCGTCTAATGATATTAACTTCAAAAATTTTTAAACTCAAAATATTTACTAAGTTTCGCCTGTATTAAACCTCCATATTTAGTTTGAATAAGTGATGTATTAAAATTTTTAATTTTTAATTATGACTATTTAACCTCTGAGCTTGACTGATAAACGAACTAACTAAAGTTTGAAAATCTGTGAAGCTATCATTTGGTGATCAACAGTCACCTCTCGAGCTCAAAGGGTTAAATTTATATATTATTGTTGCATTATTAAACATTTGCTGTTAGAAATAACTTTTCTTTCAACCAAACAACATCTGATTTGCAATTATTTCACAGCTCACTTTATTCCGGCTGCTTTACTTTTTGTGGCTGGCTACGCCGGTTGCCAAGCTCTAGGCGCAGCTTGGTTAGGCATAGCAGCACTCCTGGTGTCTGGAACTGCACCAGCAGGTGCACTGGCTGCGATTGCAGATCTTGCACCTGTAGAATCTCCAGCCTGTGCAGCGGCTGCGTGTGCACTGTGCTCTACTCTAGGCGCAGCAGGACTGTTGGCTGCTAATTACTTCGTTACTCAAGCTCTCCATGGTTCGGTAAGTTAAATGTACAAAATATTCTTGTATAACGAGAAGCTTGAAATTTCTTTTAGTCGCGTTGTCTGTTCGTATACAAAAATACAGAGAAGAGAGTACACAAGTAGAAATTGCATTAACATTTAGCCAACTTGCTTCTGCCATTGATTCTATTTATTTTTGTTATTAGTTAGTCTTAAACTGGAGTTGGATTTATTAAAAATTATGCTTTGGAAGAGCTGAAAATGTATTTGATGAACTGTTAACAACATTAAGAACAGTTGTGACAACTTTCTTCTGCCATTGATTCTATTTACTTTTGTTATTAGTTAGTCTTAAACTGGAGTTCGATTTATTAAAAATTATACTTTGGAAAAGCAGAAAATGTATTTGATGAACTGTTAACAACACTAAGAACAGCTGTGCCAACTTTCTTCTGCCATTAATTCTATTTATTTTTATTTTTAGTTAGTCTTGAACTAGTTTTGAATTTATTAAAAATTGTACTTTGGAAAAGCAGAAATTGCATTTGATGAACTGTGAACGACACTGGTTCAAGACCAATTAATAACAAAAGCAAATAAAATCAATGGCAGTGCTTTGTGGAGGAAAAAATGGGAGATCTCCCATTCTTTCTTCTGCCATTGATTCTATTTACTTTTGTTATTAGTTCATCTTGAACTAGTATTGGATTTATTAAAAATTGTACTTTGGAAGAGCTGAAAATGTATTTGATGAACTGTTAACGACACTAAAAACAGTTGTGTTAGTATTTCATTTATTAAAAGACATTTAATTTTTATGCAAATTCGAACTTTTATGAACACAACTGAAAGAATGGAGCATAAACAAAGATCTAATTTCATCCTATAAATTATATAACGTGTATTATCTTTAAAATACTTTATATATGATATTTTTACATACCATATGTATTCTGTACCTTTTTGCATATTTGAGTTTTTTATAAATGCATAAAAATCCGCAGTCTGTTTATTTTATATTTGATCGCGGATTAATAGAGATAAATTGCTAATCATCTTCCTTGTTTTCAATAAATTATGGCAGTAAAACATTCAAATTATAAAAGGGACTTTTAGAAAATAGTTCTTAATTTTACGAATTAGTAGTTGATTTACAGTTTTAATTGCTTACAAGCCACAAGAACTACATTTCAAGAAGCAGAACAGATTCTCGACCTAACTATGAATGTGTTAAATTTTATAAAAATTATTACACGAAACACGATTAATGTTACAAGAATAATACATAACTAATACATAGAAAAGAAGCATTTAGAAGTTTCATTAAGAAGTATATACTACAGGAAGTATTAAGGCATTGGCATTCACTCGCGTCAACGAATCTGCAGTAACAACTTCAACGATCTCTGAACTCCAACTTCAACGATCTCTGAACTCCAACTTCCTCATACCTCTTCACGATCTCCCAGCTGTCAATTAAAAAGTTCTCACTAATTAAAAACCCTTGTAACGTACCGTGTAACCTACCAATTATAGATCGCTAAACACTTCGTCGGTAATTCACCGATCCGACGGCGTACTTTAATACTTTTCCCAGTTAAACAACGAGTTTCAATTTCAGATCGCCGGCTCGTGGCGACTCGTGTTCGGCGTCGCTTCCGTCGTTCTGTTAACGACCGCTGCGGTTTTCTTGGCTCTCGGAAAAGGCGTCCCTCAGCCGTGGATTCCTTCCGTGGCGCGGCCGCGAAGTCACGACGCGATTTACGAGCAAGACGCCTTGGAACTCGATTACGAGGACGTTGGCGTGCAAACGGAGCCTTTCAGTCCCTATCCGCTCGAGGAGGACGTCGAGAGCGCGAAGAACGTGCCCCGTTCCGCCTCGGTCCACTCGAAAGTTTCGCAGGCGTCCAACTAAACACTCGCGCTAATCCTTGGTGACTTTGATATGTAGGAATGTGATCGAGTGGATGCGAGTTCAGGAAAATGTGAAGAGTGCTTCAGTTGAATGTAGAATGATGTGAACGTAGAATATTTGGACTCGAGTGTTCCTAAAGCGTGAAAAATGAGCACTTGAGGAAACTGAGAGACTGTTCTGGGTGAACGTGATCGAATGTATCGAGTGAGAAAGATTCAGAATTAAAAAAAAAGGAAATTAGTGTTTGAAAGAAAATGTGACGGGGAAAATGCGAGCGTGAAGGCAGAAAGAGTTTGACTGTGAAGGCAAAAAGAGTTCGACTGAGAAAACAGAAAGAGTTTGACTACAAAGGCAAAAAGAGTTCGACTATGAAGGCAGAAAGAGTTTGACTGTGAAGGCAAAAAGAGTTCGACTGAGAAAACAGAAAGAGTTTGACTACAAAGGCAAAAAGAGTTCGACTATGAAGGCAGAAAGAGTTTGACTGTGAAGGCAAAAAGAGTTCGACTGAGAAAACAGAAAGAGTTTGACTACAAAGGCAAAAAGAGTTCGACTATGAAGGCAGAAAGAGTTTGACTGTGAAGGCAAAAAGAGTTCGACTGAGAAAACAGAAAGAGTTTGACTACAAAGGCAAAAAGAGTTCGACTATGAAGGCAGAAAGAGTTTGACTGTGAAGGCAAAAAGAGTTCGACTGAGAAAACAGAAAGAGTTTGACTACAAAGGCAAAAAGAGTTCGACTATGAAGGCAGAAAGAGTTTGACTGTGAAGGCAGAAAGAGTTTGACTATAAAGGCAGAACGAGTTTGACTGTGAAGGTAGAAAGAGTTTGACTGTGAAGGCAAAAAGAGTGCGATTCTGAAAAAAGTAAGAATGTAGTAGTTGCTAAGTTGTAAAGTCGTTTAAGTTGTTACTATTAAGCCGTTTTAAATATACATTTATTAATATTCTAATCATTTCACTTTATTTTGTTCACACCTGAACCACACCATCTCTTTCTACTAAATAAAAGTAAAAATAGAATTTCCTACATTAATATTCTAATATTCTACAAGTCACACTGTGTTGTTTCAGTGGTATTATGCTTTTAGGATTAATGTTGTAAAGGACATACAGACTGTTAAATTTGGATAGCGATTTGTTGCTAATCTGTGTATCGTATCACCATTGCGTATTTTATCCAGTTTAAATCATTATATTTATATAATTATATTAATTATTTTTTATGTTACTCGTTTAATTATAACATCATCTGTTTTTTTAATTTATAGCATTTTTTAAGTGCCCACATTTAGACTAAGCTTCAAAATGATGCACAGAACATCGAAACTTCTTTATTAGGAAAGAAAATAGTTCGAACACAAACGTTCACGACAATGAAACAATGAAAGTATCTTAACTAAATATTATCATTTTCTTTTGGTGTGATAACAAAGATATTGTATCAAATTCTGATACACATGCAAGACCTGTTTGTTTACACTATTATGCGTCTATGATACAATACATTGGTGTGCAACAGATTGATACCTACCCTAAAAAACTTACACATAATAATTGGTTCATGCAGAAATTTCCATATTTAATGAACATAAAGATGTTTTCTTCCAACCTGAATTCTCAGAAATCAGTTGTAATGTTTAAAAGACAATGAAATATAGTTAAATTTCAGAACAAATGCTGTGTAATTGTGAAAATAAACAAGAAAATCTATACTGATTTAGTATAAGGTAACTTAAGAAATGTTACATAGACATAACAATAACTTTAGTATAAATATTATTAAGCATTGTACATATGATACATTAATAAGATTAGAACGGTGTTTGTTATGATGAATTAATTTTACGTAAACATTTATATTACTAATACTTAATTGTTCAGTTTTTAATTGTTAAATATGTACTTGTAGTATAATTGTTTCTTTTACAAAAAATTATAAAATAATGCAGAGGCCCACAAATTGCGTTGCATACAGCAACTGACTCACAAAATTGATAAAATCTTATTGTTTAATTATTTTTCTAACAAACAATTTTTTTTTACGTCCGCTGAATTTATAATACTGCTGAATACTGTTGAATATTTTAATTAAGTAACAGGTGTAATAAAGGAAAATGCTCGATGAATTTCGTGAGTCACTATAGATTGTTTCACCTCTTTTACCATCTATGTTAGAACAATCGTTGAGTTAATCATCTTTCTTGTTTTGAAAAGTTCACGTTTTTATTCAATCTATGTAATAATTTTGTAAATACGTTAAGTTGCATTGCGTTTGTTTAAATTCATGCTATTTTATTAAATATATTATGCTTCGCTATCGTTATAACGCTAAGTTATTATTTAAAGAAAATGTAAGTACAAAATATTCTCCTGATATTATAAAGCAATAAAATACAGATACATTTATAAAAAAAAAAGATAAAGTCTCAAAAGACTGACACGTGGTTGTTAAAATTTGTTCTCACGCTAATTATCACACTTACATGTCCATTATTTCCCTGCACCTCATTCAAATTTACTCCAATACAAAATATAAGAGTACACAATAAATTACGTGATAAAAGTAACATTGAAAACATTTTACTTTACAGCACCTGAATATTTTTAAAAACATGCAATTTCCAAAAATTTTTTTAATTCGCTTAACACGTTCGTTGCCCAGCATGATTTGACTGAGTTTCTCGCTGGGCCCAAATCCGATTGCATAGAAAACTGGAGTAAAAAAATATAAAAACAGCAGAAATTTTAACTTTTTATTTTTATTTTATGTATTTTATATTTATATATACACCAATACCTCGCTTTGCGTCGTTTCGTTTTGCGTTCTTTCGATGTTGCGTCGCTGCTCAATTAGTACTAATTTTCATTGCGCGTCGTTAGGTTTTCGAGGTTGCGTTGTTTTGGATTCGAGTCTTGAATTTTTTTCTTGTTTTCTAACAGATGGCTCTACTTTTGTTTCTAATTGCGCCATGCCGAAAAAAACTCGGTAATTCCTCTTCTAACCGAAAATCAACGTAATTTTAATAGTTTTATTTTCACTTTATTTTGCTAATTTTAGAGTTCAGTTTCAATCTTCGATCTTTACATGGTTTGCTGTAGAAAATCTTAATTCACTTTGCGTCGTTTCAATTTGCTTCGTGTTTTTTTAGAACGTAACTCCGACGCAAAGTGGGGTATTGGTGTATTATACTTCAATACTTATTCCATTTAAGATTTTCAAGTTCATAGACAATTTTTAACTGATTAAAATAAAATTAAGGTTAAAGTAAAATCTAAAAGTAAAACTTAAAGTAAAATCCTATTTAACTTTAAGATAAAGAGCGTCACCCAAATATGGGTGACGAACATGTTAATTTACTTTTCATCGATTCGATTGTACGTTACTGTAGTGTAATAAATCGCAGTGTTCTCTTATAGAGCGCCAAAAGTAAAAATCCTTCGTGGAACATACATGGATACATACCTCGTTACAACTCTCTCTTGATATTTCGCTATACGATTGTTAGCTGAACCCGAGAACTTATCAAGATCGTATCCGATCCCTGCGAATTCTCCTTTCTTTCCCTTTGTCCCGTATTTCTTTCGCGGATCGCGCACACATTTCTACTGAGTACACGTACACGTGCACACGTAGCCACGAAACAATGAACCACCCTGTCTTTTACAACTTTCCATCACCGACGAGTAGGAAAGTCGACGAAAAGAACGCGGCCGGTTCTAATTAGTCGGTTCGAAGGCTTCGAAACTGTTCGTACGTTGTCGACGTCATTGGCACGTTCACAGGATACCGGAAGTTGCAGCCACCAAACGATAAGAACACTGTCCAGTTAGCAAACACCTCTGTCTCCTAACGGCAACCTTTCACGCGTGCTTCCGGTCCCGGCAGAAAAATCGAAAGGTTGCCTGCGGTTGTATGAAAAAAAAAAAAAATTTCTCACCAATATTACTGCTGAACTATCCGTTTCCGTCCTGTTTCTTAATAAACATGCCGTTATTGTAATCGCGGAGATACCAGCCTCGTGATTTTCTCAATGCTTGAAAGTGACACGAAATTTGTCGAATTCATGCACGAGTATTTTTTTCTTCTGTTGAACGCTTCTTTAATAAATGATATATTAGTGTATGTCGACGATTATAAAAGTGATTCAATCCAAAAATTTAGAAAACATTATTTTAATAATTGCATAATTAATCACAAAAAAAGGGAAACGTAAATTTTAAAATGAATTCTTTACTTTTAGATCATTGTTAGAATCTTGCACATATTTATACTTATAATTTTATGCTTATCAATGTTTTAAATGTAGTAAAGCAAATTATAAGTTATTAAAGATTTATAATACCTGATTGTTTTTATTTTAAATAAAGATAATTTTTATGCATTACGATCTTTGCAAATTTGTGTATCAATAGTAGATATAACATTACAAACAATGTAGAAGTACAGTCTATTATATACAAATTTTAATGTTTATGTTAATTAGAATTTGAATAAGAATTCTTCGCATTAACAAGGTGAAATACTAATACAAAAGCTTTCACTTGCACAAAGACTATCAAATCGTTTTAATTCACCTGCGTGCATGCTTATAAGAAATCGGTGCAAAACTTTCTGGATACTTCAATATCGTCATTACCATGTTTTAAATATAGTGAAGCAAATGATTAGCTATTAAAGATTTATAATATCTGTTTCCTTTTATTTTAAATAAAAATAATTTTCATGCATTGCAATCTTTGCAAATTTGTGTATCAATCGTAAATGTAACATTACAAACAATACAGAAGTACAGTCAATTATATTCAAGTGGATATGGTTAATGTAAATATTAATTAGGATTTGAATAAGAATTCTTTGCATTAACAAGGTGAAATACTAATACAAAAGCTTTCACTTGCACAAAGACTATCAAATCGTTTTAATTCACCTGCGTGCATGCTTATAAGAAATCGGTGCCAAACTTTCTGGATACTTCAATACCGTTGTTACCATTTCACTTGATAATTTCACTTTCCATAAAAGGTTCCACATCCGGTCGCGTTTCCCTAAACACAGACCCGTCCGCCTGTCAACTTTCGATCAACCACTTTTCCCATCCGTACAATCCAAACTTTCGCGAGGCAGAAGTGTGTCTCCATCCGGAGATTTGGTAAGAGAGGTAAGCGAGCACCGAATACACACGTGGAAACTGCGTGCAAAAATCGCATGATCTACACCCTCGTCGTGTGGCCATCGCGCAGGCGACGCTATCGCTTAACGAATACGAGTTCTCGTATCCGACAGCAAAGTGTCGCAACTCGCGATGCTAATTACCAACGGCAGACACGTTATTATTCTTTCCTGGTGCGCTGGGCTCTCAGAGGCTTATGAAATGAATTCTCACACAACGCTATCTACCGTCTATCTCGTTTTATTTTGATAGGAGCGTACACTACGCTAGTTTTATGTAACATTGTATTTACAGCTGAACAAAGGCTAAAGGACAATATCGATCATTGTGTTCGATATTATCGTCGATATCGTTAGTATCGTTAATGAAGGTTTGAATGAAAATTCTTGGCGCCAATAAGGCGAGTATTAATATTATACTATTACAGTAATGTAAGGGTGCTTGAATAAGTTTACTGGAACGAAGCTCTTAGAATTTTGTATTATAGGCATTAACGCAATTCAGAGTTTAATAAAATAAATTCCGTTAGAGTTGTAATGTTGTACCTGTAATTGTACGATTTTTATATTTAGGTAGTTACAGATTGTGTTAATATTTCTTTGCTGTAATAGATTTTTGAAGGACGATATCGATAGTTGACTTCATTGTGTTCGATATTATCGTCGATATCGTTGATATCATTAATGAAAGTTTGAATGAAAATTCTTGGCGCCAATAAGGCGAGTATTAATATTATACTATTACAGTAATGTAAGGATGCTTGAATAAGTTTATTGGAACGAATCTCTTAGAATTTTGTATTATAGGCATTAACGCAATTCAGAGTTTAATAAAATAAATTCCGATAGAATTGTAATGTTGTACCTGTAATTGTACGATTTTTATATTTAGGTAGTTACAGATTGTGTTAATATTTCTTTGCTGTAATAGATTTTTAAAACTTTAATATATCATGAATTTAAGATCTTATTTTTTATGAATACAGTTTTTAAACAATAGCGGTGTATATTTATATTAGGTTGTTGCTAAAGTCTAATCCGCGACAGAAAATACTGAAAAGCTACATTTTTAAAAATATGTTAGAATTTGGAATTATCAACTTAGAGATTTTTGAAAATTGATCAGTCCAAATGAAAGTTGGAAAGTGTTCCCAAATTTTTGGACGATGGAACACAATAACTCAGCAGATAGAGAATTTGGAATCACTAGCTTAGAGATTTCAAAAAACGTTGTTATAAATGCAGTATTAAGTTTAGTATCAATAAGAGATTCAGTCCGAATGAAAGCTGAGAAGTGATCTCAAATTTTTGGACGATGGAATATAATAATTCAACAGACTTTGGAATTACTAGCTTAGAAATTTCAAAAGATATTACTAACACAGTATTAATTTTAAAGTCAGCAAGAGATTCAGTCCAGCTAAAAAATGGAAAGTGGTCCTAAATTTTTAGATGATGGAATACACTAATCCAGCAGACGAAAAATTTGGAATTACTAGCTTAGAAATTTCAAAAGATATTGCCATCACAGTATTAATTTTAAAATCAGCTAAAGATCCAGTCCAGATAAAAACTGGAAAATGAATCCAAAGTTTTGGACGGTGGATCACAATAACTCAGCAGACGAAGAATTTGGAATTACTAGCTTAGAAATTTCAAAAGACGTTGTTACCAACGCAGTATTAATTTTAAAATGAGCAAGAGATTCAGTCCAACTGAAAGCTGGAAAGTGGTCCTAAATTTTTGGATGATGGAATATAATAATTCAACAGACTTTGGAATTACTAGCTTAGAAATTTCAAAAGACGTTGTTACCAACGAAGTATCAATTTTTAAATCAGCAAGAGATTCAGTCCAGATAAGAACTGGAGAGTGATCCCAAATTTTTTGACGATGGAACACAATAAAGTAAATAAAGAATTTGGAATTACTAGCTTAGAAATGTCAAAAGACGTTGTTACCAACGCAGTATTAATTTTATTATCAGGAAGAGATTCAGTTCAGATGAAAATTGGAAAGTGACCCGAAACTTTTGGTCGGCAGTGCAAGTGTGACGCGGCTATATGCAAGATTAACGTAATCGTGCCAGAATTGACCATATATATACGTCCATTTAATTGCGCTAGCGTCGAGTCGATTTAAAGGCAGCGACGATCTGACTCGTAAGCAAGAACGAGCGTTGCGAGATACTTGAAAGTTGTCGTGCGGAAAATCGTTGGACGAACACGAGCGGGACATTTCCCTTTCCGAGAAGCGGATTCGTTTCGCTGACGATTCCAGTCTGTTCCGTGAAAACTGTGTCGCCGCGATTGTCTATCGACGTTTGTTTTTCCTTCATTCTCACGCTCCTCCGTACGCAGCTTCTCATTAAAAGGAAACGATGGTCCCTGAATTATACCGCGGTTACATTACAGTTAATGAATACCATAAATCATCGAGTCCTCGAGAAGAGATGTTAATTGACGAGGAAGAGGTGAACCTTGCCACGAGTCGCGTATCATTTGGAAAAGTGGAATAAATTTGTGGTGTGCAAGTTTAAGGGAAACGCAAACGGAGATTAAAACATTAGTGTGCGTTAAGCGACTGTAATGAAAAAATAATCAATTAAGAGGTAGTTCTGCTAATAAAAAATAAAGTCAAAATCGAAAATAGAGTGTGACCTTTAAGCAAATTTTTTAAAATAGGAGATATGCATTTATCGTAATTAATAGTTGGAGAAATTAACCCTTTGCGTTCGAGAGGTGACTATTAGTCACTAAATGAAAGTTTCGCAAATTTTCCGACCTTTCAGCAAATTTTTTAAAATTGGAGATACGTATTTATCGTAATTAATAGTTGGAGAAATTAACCCTTTGTGCTCGAGAGTTGACTATTAGTCACTAAATGAAAGTTTCACAAATTTTCTGACCTTTCAGCAAATTTTTTAAAATAGGAAATACGTATTTATCACAATTAATAGTTGGAGAAATTAACCCTTTGTGCTCGAGAGGCGACTATTAGTCACTAAATGAGAGTTTCACAAATTTTCAGACTTTAGTAAGTTTGTTTATTGATTAGATTAAAAGGTTAAACAGTCATCTATGTAAATTTTAATATATCACTTAACTAAATTGAATGACGTGTGATATAAGTGAATCTTAGTAAATATTTCAAATTTGAAATTATTCAAGTTAGTATTATTTGATGATTAATAGTCACATCTGGAGTGCAAAGGGTGAATTCGATTCAGTTTTCGCTAAATTAGAGACGTATACCTGAAAATGTTAACTTTAAAAACGTGTTGTAAGAAAATAAAAGCGAATAATTTAAAATAATTTAAATACAAAAATAAATAGTATATTTTGAAATTGTTTATCTAAATCTTACAAACGTAAAAGGCTGTTGTTATAAGCGTTTTACGAAGGTACATGGATTTCTCTCTTAGCATACGTTCCTTTACTATTTTGATCCTGTTAACTTATCACTAGTATCTATTAAGTTATGAAATTCGTCGATCACTAACAAAGTACATTCTATTACAGGCAAAATTTGTGCACTATTAACTACACGATGCTTAATCTTTCTGCTAAACAGTGACATTCTTCTATTACACGTATACTAAATTTCTTAGTCATTTGAATGTACGCAAGCAAAAGTTCAATTAAATTTTCCTACAATGTTAATTCAAATAACTCGAATACTGTCAGTAAACCAAAACAACTTTGCCCTTTTAAGCTAAAGCATCCTATCTAGCATTTTAAGATATCTCAGAAAACTAAAGTTCAATTACCAGTTAAATGAACAGTAACTCTCATTTGAAAAGCAGTTAGAAAAATCAAATAGGCTATTTCAGATTTCAACAAAGTCCGTAGAACTCTCTTAAAATGTAAAGCAGCATTTGTGGAGCTCCAAATATTTAAATATATCTTGAAAAATGATAAAATGCTAGATAGGATATATTAACCCAGAAGAGCGCAACTATTATCATCCTACCGTGACGCAACCGCTCGTGAAATCTTCAAAGCAAACAAATTCTGTTATCGCAAGAAAAGATCGAGGAATTTGTCAAAGGCGCCTAACAGTTTACATCTTCTTCTTCATGGCCTCCTTCTCTTCCTCCTCTTCGTCCGTGATAATCTGCACACTCCTAACTGGTCCAGTTTTCCTGTACCTCGAAGCTGGCGTAGTCGTGGCCATGACCGGAGTAGAGACCATCGCAGGTCGCTCAGCGTTAATCGCCAGCTGCAACATCCTCAGCAGCAAAGCTTCTCTGATGGGTGCAGGCAGTATCTCGTCTCCCTCGTCTGGGACTTCCTGGGTGTAAAACTTTTGCCTGTACACCCTCTTCGAGTACCTGCCATCGCTGTAATCCTCGTACTGCTGCGGTTGATAAACAGGATTCAAAGCTCTCGTGTATACTGGGCGTCTCAGAGGGACGCGATCTCCATATTGGAGAGGGATCTGTGGATCGTAGCCGATATCCGGACGAGGTGCAGTGGTCTGATAGCTTGGCTGATACGAGGAATACGGTTGCTGGTCGTACAAAGCGTCCTCCAGGTAGCTTTTTGGATAGGAAAGAGCCTGGACACCGTACTGACTGACGAGCAATCTCCTCAGCAGCAGCTGAAAGTCGCGCCTGCTTAATGGCGGAGTGATGGGGTTCGGTGGTTCTGGAGGCAACGCGATGGTGTTGCCTCTGTACGGATATTCCGGAGTTGTTTGGTACTCTCTGTCGTCCACTGGACCGATCGCTGGCGAAACAGGCCTCAGAACGGGCCTGGGTCGTGGTTCTGGCTCTTGATAGATCACAGGTCGCGGGAAAGGCCTAGGACGCATATAACCTGGCGCCATGGCGACTCTTGGGTCTTCTTCCTGTTCCGGAAGCGGAGTTTCCGTCAGATAATGAATATTTGCGTCCGTGGTGGTCGAATACAGTGGCTGTTGGCTTGTCAGGGGACGGAGCAGAATCCTGTTGACTGGGACAGGTCTGTAAGCGGGATCTTCCTCGATGTTGTTCTGCGGAGAGGGTACCAGAACTCTTCCTCCTGGCAGTTCTCGTAGAAATTGTTCAGGTTGTTGTCTGACGAAGATCGGTTCGGTGCTTTGTCGCACGTATTCCCGGTTTTCTGGAGCTCGCGGTGGCCCGCGAATCAGAACCGGTTGAGGCTGAGTTCGTTCCTCTTGAGGCGCCTTTGTCTCCGCCTCGTAAGCTCTGGAGCTGTCGTATTTCACGTTTTCGAACCTGGCCGGCCCAAGATTCTCTCGGTTCACGTAAACTTTCGGTCTCTCGACCCGATTCGCCAGCACGCGCTGCAGAACCCTTGGCGGAGTGGTGGTGGTGAACAGAGGTCTGGTAGTGGACAAAGAACCGCCGTAAACGTCGGGATGGTCGTCGCTGCTGCCTTCCACGATTGGATTTGGTTTCGTAGTATCTTCTTGCAGCTGCCTTCGCAAGTTGTTCCCGGTCGTTACCTTAGCATCGTCTTCTTTCTCCACGAAGTCGTCGGAGATCGGTCGAAGGGTTTGGTCGATCGGTCGCTTGGCAAAGATGATCCTTCTGTAGGTCGAAGTCTTGTCCTCGGTGCTTGGTCGGTTTATTTGCGAATCCTCGTCCTCTATGCTTTCCTCTTCTATGACAAGCGGCCTCTGTTGGCCGTTGATCACGAAACGAGGTCTGCTTTTGGCGGTTCCTTTCAAGTAATGACCGAATATCGTCTTTGGTTGCTCTGTGGTGGTCGTGGTTGTGGTCGTCGAAGTTGTCGTGGCCTTTCTGTTTCGCGGTATCGACTGGACCACGGATGACTTTGTGGAGACCTCGGTGGACGAGGGATAAATGACGCTCGGTTTCTTTGTTGTTGTGGTACGATTTACACGCGGTATGCTCTGCACGACGGACACGTGTTCCTGTAATGGCGACATGGTGGTTGCTTTAAATCCTGTCCCGTTAGAAGAAGAGTACGACACCCTCTTTATTTCGCCGTCTGCGTCGACGAAACCGAATGTACCCTTGATGTTGCCTAGAACGTCGCGACTCTCGACCTAACAATAATTTCTTGCGTTCAGGAATTTATCGAGAGTCGAGTTAACTTGAACATATTCCACAAATTATTTAAAAAAGAAATTTTTCAACTTTACACCAAACTATAAGTCTCATCAGTTGAACGTTATATGTAGATACAAATTTTGTTCCTTATTTGTATTATATTATTATCCAATCTACTCTATTTATTCAAAAATTTACTTTATAAAACTAGATAAAATGACTGTGAACAACAGCTAATAATTTATATTACTTATAATGTTATCTATTATTTAAACTCCTTTTACCCTATTTGTGTCGTTAACCTTTCAACGAAACGTTAGGAAACTAACTTGCTTAAATCTTTTAAATAGACATTTTATTTTACGTTAAATTATTAGAAAATAAATGTGATGTATTTCTTACAATTTAATCTGTCTGTTTAACTACTCTACGTTTCCCGCAGCGAAGCGGTTTAGTTATTAGACGTGTTACGTGGAACTACGGATCGTTTGCGTTAGGAAACGCAGAACGCCCATTACATGCCTTTCGCATTAAACGGTGCAACAGTTGTTTCATCTTACCTTGAAGGATCCGTCGCCAGCTTCGTAACCGTACGTGTAAGAACCGTCTTCATTCACTTTTCTGATCTGTTTCAAGATCGCTACCTGCTGATCGTGGTGTGTCTCAGATGTTTGCTGATCCGTGACGTTCGAGCAGCCAGCGGTAACCAGACAGAAAATTGCCATCAGCCATGGCGTCATCTTGCGAGATGATTTCTACATACAAATTATTCATGATTAATTCCCACGTACAGGTAGCAAGATTTATTTAACAAATAAATTGGCATAACTAGAATTTTGTGTTAAATTTTAGTTTGTTTAGAAAAGTGACAATAAAATATTTATTATCGATCATGATGATCTAAAAAGTCTTGCAAACTTTAGGTCACTCCTTTTAATTACTTTTCTAACTCTTCTGAATTGTACATTAATCAATATCACGTATTTTTTATATTTTTTCCTCATAATAATAACATAAAACTCTGATATTTTTTAAGACACCCTAACTTTTGAATATTCTATTGCATTTATATTTGGCATTAGTTAACTAGAATCCATATCAATTAGTTTAAACGCTCGTAAATGAATAAACAATTTTGGACCATTAATCCTCAAATACTTTTCGCTTACACGCTTAACAGAATTTCTTACGCATAGATAATACTAAGACTCTACGTATACTTATTTTAAACACAACGAAAAGTGTCACGTGTCGTGAAGTTTCTAAGGTGCAATGAAAAATTTTAGATGGCGTATACGTAATTGCGAAATGCTGAACTTGATAAATTCAAACACTTTGGGGCACTTATCACCAAACATAAACCTCTCGAGTGATGTTAATTTACGTAGACGATCAACACTCGCGAAAAACCATAAAGAACTGTGCACTGCAAGCGAAACGATGCACTAGATTGTTCACAATCACCGAGGATGCACAATGGATGTAATCCATGGGGCTCGTATCGCAATTAAATTTCGTCGCCTTTTGCAATTGGGCTCTACAATTATTCGCTACCAATCGGTTCGATTGCTCGGTAGAGCGAGACAGATCGCCACACTGGTTGGCGGAGTCGTGAATGCTTCGAGGAGTAAGTACCTTGTAACTGGAAACCATGTTACCGCAGATGCGGTGAACGTTCTTTAATATCGCGTGGGGTGCCTGCTCGCCGTTATATATAGAGTGTCACAGTAGACAACCACCACCCTCTCTCCATCACGGCGTGCTCTCCAGGTACACGTTCAACCTTGATGACCCCTAAACGCTGGTTACGGGAAGGTGTAATATTGAATAACACCCGCTAATCGAGCATTCTCGCCTCTGGAATTGGAAATTGTGCAACTTTCATTCAACTACCGTTGGCTTCTCAACGCTGTATATAGGTTCGTACAGACGAGTACCTATGACAGGTTTAAAAAATATCTATTTCAGGCATACTGTTGCATTCATTTTAGCACTCTCCTACTGATTAATTAATTAAGGAAATTTATTTTAGGCACTGTTGCATTTATTTTAGCAATCTCCTACTGATTAATTAATTAAGGAAATCTATTTTAGAGGCACTGTTGCATTTATTTTAGCACTCTTCCACTGATTAATTAATTAAGGAAAATCTATTTTAGGCACTGTTGCATTTATTTTATTAGCACTCTTCCTACTGATTAATTAATTAAGAAAATCTATTTTAGGCACTGTTGCATTTATTTTAGCACTCTCTCACTGATTAATTAATTAAGGAAAATCTATTTTAGACACTGTTGCATTTATTTTATCACTCTTCTGCTGATTAATTAATTGAAAATCTATTTTAGGCACTGTTGCATTTATTTCAGTTCTCACTTACTGATTACTTAGTAAACAATTTTTAATTTTTCTGTTAATTATCCATTCATGGAAATGGATTGTACGGTACAATTAATGAATTTTTAAGAATAAAAATTTATGTAAACACACTTTTAGTTACTATATCTGATCTGTAAACAGTTAGAATTAGTATGGTTTTCAATTGGACCTTCATTCGTAATTTGGACAATTTTATTTGTGTTCTATTTTATATAACTTGCATAATTATGTGTTTGGTTGGAACATTGTTTCTTCATCTTTAATTTCATTAAGATGCTGGGATTTAGATATATACCTATACGTTATAGTAATTGTATACTCATATTGTCATGTATTTTAAATTTAATATCTACCTAATATTGCTAAATATGCAATGTATGAGCTTATGCAAATGTACTCTTAAACTCTTTTATGTTTGCAAAAAAACACTTGTGATATCACTTGATATTCATGATAGTAATATTTCGATAATATTTGTACTGTTATTCGATAGTATATTATACTTTATGTAAATATCGGTAGAGCATAATAAAGTTACCAACAATTTATGCGTTTAATTTTAAGAATGAAATAAGATCTGTATTTTGAAGTACAGTTCTTACAAACATATAACGTTTTATTGAATATTTAAGTGAACATTTTAACAAAATATTTCAATATTAATTACCACCTTAGTTTCATATACTTCGCATGCAATCACTTAATGCACAGACAGCGCATAACTGTTCACATAGTTTACTTCCCTTTTCTTCTTACAAATTATCTTCTCATAAAGTAACTCACACTATTTGATTAAAATTCTAGCAACAAATCTAGCGTAACGCATGTTTCTATAACAATGGGTTATAAATATTTCATACATAATTACGTTCGCCGTATATAACTCCATTTAACCGTATCCTTTGCTCACTTTTCAACGATTCGCCGTTCAGATACATGAAACCTGTAAAGAAACTTCTTCAAAACTTCTTCAATTAAATATCAAACATTCATTTGCGGTGTCTATAAAGTAAAAATGCTCTTAATAAACATATCAATATATTTTTTATCAACATAACAAAAAATATACGTCTAGTAACTCAAGTACGCAGCTAAAAACGTAAGTGACATGCAAACAAGCATCAAATCTTTCCGTAGCGAAACTGTTGATTCAGTTAAAAAAGGATATCACGCTTTTGTATACCGAAATTTATTTATTTATTTATTTATTATTCGGGGAAACCCATTATAATACATAGAAAAAATGAAAACATGCGGAGTTTACAAGTGTCTTAAAATTACGGCTTATATATAAAAAAAACACCAAAAAGCTCTATTGATTGTTTAGTATTGTAGTATCGTAATTAATTTTATAACGTGGAAGAGGGTGAGGTGTGAACAGCGGGATTTTTGGGAAAAATGCCCAAATATGGTTATACTTCAGGAATTTTTCCGAGGTACGTGGTGGGAAAAAGGCCAAGGGTTAGCGACAGTTTTCTCTGGTCGAAAAGAGCAGAGTTGAATTAGACGTGATACCGTGTAGAGAGTTGAATTAAGTAAAATTTGTACATAGTGTTGTAATTATATTTCTATAATCAAATAATAAATATTATTATTATTGTAACACTACGGTATTATTAGCCAAGGAAGTGATACGACTTACTGGACCAGTATTTAAGAAACGGGATTTGTAGCAGGCAGGTTGGAATGTACGAGCTGTTCTGTAAGTCCTTAACAATAAATTTACGGACATTTCTTGCATATCTATTTCTAATACACATATACCAAGGAATAAGGTGCACATCAAATAGAATTTGGAACTGCGGAACTGAGATGGAAATAGATTTGGGTACATTTGTATCGTTCCATCAATAAAAGTTAGCGAAAATTGCTAGGAATAATAGTAATTGTTTTTGCAAATGTTGCTCATAAAGACAGAAACCCGTCAAATTGACGGATCCCGTAAATCTAATGTGTTAAAGGTGCATTTAGGTTTGTAATGCTAAGTAAAGAAGGACATTTAATGACACCATTTGAAGTTTTATAAAGGAAAAGAAAGTCAGTAACTATCCTCCTAGAAACTAACGGAACGATGTTCAATTGATCATTGAAATGATTAACACTATTCCTACCACAACCGGTCAAATGACCGTTTTTAAAATTTCAATTAGAATTTCATAGATATAATGTGATTGAATCGCCTTTAAACTTTAGACTTTTCCTCAAATATACGTATAATATATTCTTCAATATTCAGTTTTTTTTTCATTGTTTATTTTTTGAGAAAAATTTGTAGTCTTACGTGGGAATGTCGCGTTAGGAATAGGTAAACGTGAAGTGTCGGTGGGAAAAGTGTTAAGAGAATTTTAAAAATTTACAGAATGCAACTACACTAAGTTTCATTTTATTTTATGAAACCAGTAACAATCATTACAAACTAAATGTGTGTATAAAATCATTAAAATGGTACTATTTATTTTAACCCTTTGAGTACTGAATACTCCAGGTCGAAGTATTTATTTTCTGAGAGAACTTCGTAGTCCGCGTTACGTGGAAATGTCGTGGAACGGAATAGGTATATGTGAAGTGTCGGTAGGAATAGTGTTAATTCATTACGCTAAAGAAGGTTCAAGCTTTAAAATTGAGATCAAAACGCGTTTGTCGGCGTCGATTACGATGAAAGTGCGCGCAAAGCGTCGACGAGAAATAGCGGAAGTTTCCTCGAGTCGACATCCGCGCGAGGACGAAGAGGAAGCAGCGACGACAGAATGGAACACGAAGAACTGGACTCGCGGGGACACAAGTGAAAGCCACGTGGGAGTTCGCGGCCAGGTAAGAACAGTAGTAGACTGTAAAATCTGTAACAATAGTTCCCATAGCGTGCAATACTCGTATTGTGGTATTCGAGTTCTGTTCTAGACACTCCCACAGGACAATTATTACATCACGCAGTTTCCTCGAAGTTTCGTACAGAGTCCCCCTTCTTCTCTTTTTGATTCCACCTTGATACGCCTCTCGTCGTGGACCTATCGGTTGTATATCTCTTTCTTGGGTCCCTTGTTGTTCAATCTCTCGCTGATTGTCGTTGTACACGTTCCCCTGGTAGTTCCGAGTCATTGTTATTCGGAATTTTGAGACAGCTGCATTGCTCAACTGTGCGTTTGCGATTCTGGTGTAAGCATAAAAATATCAATTGTTCGTCATCCTTTTATCCTGAAATCAGGTTTGTCGCCTTGTATTATCTGTACTATCTTTATCTTATGGTTTGGAGGAAATGACGATTCGGTTTTACCGTTTGTCCTCCATTTAATCCCTTATTACAACCTTTACTCTTGCTTAACACTAGGTTTATGGGACCCGTCAATTTGACGGGTTTCGGACTTCATGAGCAAAATTTGCGAAAACAATTAACCCTTTGCGCTTTGTTGTCTCCTCTCAGGGGACATCAGAATTTATTAGTGATTTCAGGAAATCAACTTATCCCAGCGCAACCTTTTCAGAAATGCATGTTTCTCTGAAGTTTTCTGCTAAAATGGCACAAGATATCAAATCGAAGTATGGTATAGTTACCAAGATATATAAAAAAATAGTGATTTTGAGGAACCAAGAATACGTCCATTCAATGCGTCCGAGATGACGCGGAATGCAAAAGGTTAACATTATTCTTAGCAGTTTTTGTTTGTTTTTATTGATGAAGTGACACGAATATACCCTAATCTATTTCCCTCTCAGCTTTGCAATTTAAAATTCTGTATGACGTATACCTATTTTTCAGCACATGTATATTAGAAATACCCGTAAATCTAGTCTTAAGACTTTATCCAAACACTTGGATTTGACTTTACAAAGCTCATACTAGTAACAGTTTATAAAAAGTTTACACATTAAAACTATAAACACTGTTTCTAGGTAGATTACAAGATCCTTAAAAAATTGTTCGAGGAAATAAGTATCAAGAGTAACAAAAAATTCTGTTTAAATGAGGGTAATATCTTCAATAAAGCTGACAGTATAAAGGAAAGTTAAATTAATTGGGATATATTAATAGACAAACGTGATTAAACACTATTAACAATGATACAATCATATAAATGATACAAAAAGATTAAATCTTGATGATATTTTTTTTACGTTAATATCAGAATTAATTATGCATTATTTGAATATATCGAACACACTTGCGGAAGTTTACCATTTGTGTTACTTGTTCGATCTCACTTGTGTATCGTGGAGATGGAAACACTGTAACGCTGCAATGCTTTCAAGTAAAAATTCAGTATTTATTACGAAACTTAATCGATTGGAGTAATCACTTTAAATGTCGAGAGCAGAGAACCTAAACTAAGATGTGTACACTTAAGGACGTGCAATCTAGCTTTCCGGAAGAAGTTAGCGAGCACGGCGTTAATTGTAACGCAACCAGAAACCGCACATTACCGCGAGTATGTTTCGTGGGCACGCCTACATCATTACCTGTGAAACGACTAGCATTCTTCCGTCGGGAACTGAACAATTGCATTTTGTTTTCGAACGTTTCGTAATACCGAAAATGTACTTTAAATTTCATGTTAATCTACTGTGAAACCTGCAACAATAGTTGTATAACGCTTAAAAACAAATGTTTTACATTTAAAAAAAGTGATAAACGAAAGTTCAGTTACTTTAGGATATCACTAGGAAATTCTTATGAAATTTTATAAAGTTTTTATATTAATGCAATTAACATAATTTCTGAAAATTCACGATATTAAAATCTTTTATTCTATATTATAACATTCAACTTTATTATTATGACATTATGAGATATGTGGTAATAGACGCGTTCATAAATTTCGAAATTCTACATCAATTTATTACGTTTATGTTTGTTATTTATGAGGATATTCCTGTTCCAGAAAAACTCGAGTATGTTTTTATGAAAAAGTATTTTATCATATTTAATCCACTAGCAAGTTTTATTGGATCATAATTTTCTTTCATAAGACGAATGTTTCTAGGCATTAGTACTTTTGTAATGACGTTCTTGCGGTATTATAGTAAAGGCGGTGCATGAGTCATTACGTGCTCGATATTCTATTGCGAACGATAAATTATGTATCTAGGATGAGAATTCCTAAGCAGAGCGTTAAAGATGTTATTTCTTCTAACTGTGTTTATAACATGTTTTTCTAAGAAGTTACAGGTTAATGTGACAACAATGCTTTTGTTGAATAAAATAAGAATGAAATAAAATTTACGTTTGTATTATTTTAAGTTATCATAATAATCGTAATATCATACTCCTTTTTTTCTATTTACCCTCTGGACTTTGTATAACAAATTTTAAAATATAATATTAATCAATAACAGTATGCATTATCATTATAGTAACTTTCATCATTGTAAGGAATAGTTCATGTAAAAAAAATATTTTTCTCAGCAGATAGGTGTAGATATATAATAATTTGAAGTTATCATAATAATCGTAATATCATATTCCTTTTTCCTATTTACCCTTTAGACTTTGTATAACAAATTTTAAAATAAAACATTAATCAATAACAGTAACCATTATCATTATAGTAACTTTCATCATTGTAAGTAATAGTTCATGTAAAAAAAATATTTTTCTCAGCAGATAGGTGTAGATATATAATAATTTGAAGTTATCATAATAATCGTAATATCATATTCCTTTTTCCTATTTACTCTCTAGACTTCGTATAACAAATTTTAAAATACAATATTAATCAATAACAGTAACCATTATCATTATAGTAACTTTCATCATTGTAAGTAATAGTTCATGTAAAAAAAATATTTTTCTCAGCAGATAGGTGTAGATATATAATAATTTGAAGTTATCATAATAATCGTAATATCATATTCCTTTTTCCTATTTACTCTCTAGACTTCGTATAACAAATTTTAAAATACAATATTAATCAATAACAGTATCCATTATCATTATATTAACCTTCATCATTGTAAGGAATAGTTCTTGTAAAAAAAATATTTTTCTCAACAGGCAAGCATAGATATATAATACAAGTAAACACATTATTCTCTTGGTTCGACAAAACTGACCAAGTCTTTATGAGTTCTTTCCTTTAAAAAAATAGTACACATTGTGAAAGTAAAATATCTAGATACTCTAAATCGTCATAGATTAATTTAGAATAGTGTCGTAATTGTGATACACGCGTAGCGATTCTTCAGAAGATTGCTAACGACGTGTCAAATGCGTCATTGACAGAAATGTTAATGTTCACAGCATGTACAACAGAAGAATGATGTCAAATCATGTTTTAGAGCCTCTATCAGACAATCAAGAAGGAAATGAGCATCATTTCTGTGCCGCGTTTAAATGGGACGGAGGATGTCGCATACAACGCTGTACTCCTTTACAGATTCATTCTGTGCCACGTGATTAAGTTCTACATATATTTCATCAGTGTTTTTCGCGAACTTTCACCATTTTCTTTTCAGCTACAAGCATTGAAAGGATAATATAAATTTCAGTAATTTGTATTTGACATGCGCACAGAAATGTTTATGGTCATTTGGTATACGTACATATTAGCTTGTATTACCGTCTATTAATTTTTTTTTTTACTCATCTAAAATGTGTAATAACATGTACATAATGGAAAGCTGAACAAATGCAAATACTTTATTAACCTTTGTAACAAATGCAAATACTTTATTAAAAGGTTATTGTAATTTATAGATTATTGTAAAGAACATAGGAAAGGAAATTGAATAGTAACGAATTTCTGTAACTAATGTATTTTATTATATAAGTGTTTCAATATTTTTATATAAATATATGACACTTAGAAAATAGTTTGACGTATTTGTTTGTAATATTTGCTTTTTTTTATATAACTTTCCTTTGTTAGTATATAGTAGCGAAATTGATTTTGATAAATCTTCCACTAAATTAAGAAAAAATATATAGCAATACCTGAAATTCTCATAATTATAATCTTAAAAATACAAATACAATATCCCAGCTTCCTTTAGAATTTTTAAGCTTGTATTTAATTTTATCAGTAAAATTATTAATTAATCTAATAATATATTTCCTTCCTTATCCTTTCATTTAGTCGAACAAAATCACGTTAACTAACTATCGTAGGTATTACCGCTTTCCGATATTACAACTGATTAATTGCACGTTTGAATACGCGCGCGCTCTTAAATAAATGTAGATTCCCGCGCAACTTCGTTCGATATATCTCGATTATGCGCGCCATGTTCCAGCGCATAGCGACAGTTGAATTCGTAGTGAACGTAAGCGTCTCGCGGGTGATAAAGATTAGTTTAATATTTTAAATAAATGAGGAAGTGTAAAAGGAAGTGACCCAGTTATATTGATTCTAACAGAATGTAAGTAAATATTCTCTATATATCTTATTTTGACGACTTTAAACGGTTTCGATATCTTTCAATTTGTAACGTCGTGACAGGTAGGTTAAATTGCACGTAAGGTTTTGGCGGGATTCATAAGACAAAGTAATTGTTTCTTATTCTTACGTCTTTATTATGCAATTATCAACAATACAGTTTATTAAACATTATTTGACGTGGTAACGTAATTATGGATCTGTTAATTATGTATTTTAATACGAACAGAAAGCATGTGAGACGAGAGAAATAAATATTACAATGTAGTTAATTCTATGAAACATACACGTTTTTAACCTGTCATTTTAAGAGAATTAAGATTAAAGTAATCTCAATCTTTGTCATCAGGTTTTCAAACTTCGTCGTGTGTGAATTGGTGAACTTGGATACTTACCTGTGCTTCTACATACATGAGCATCAGTTGCCTGAATAAATCTTCGTCATCGTGATGGTGAGTTCAATTTTTATCCCTCGAATTAAAAGTTATTCAAAAGCAGTTTAAAATTTTACATGTGTTAGACACAACCACAAATTACATTTTTTTCAAGTCGTTTCTGCATATAAATTTTATAAAATTTTTACACTCGTAATTTAGAATAAGATAACCTTTTATAAAACAAAATAAAGATAAACGAGTGTTAAGTTTTAGCTTGTACATATGTATGTTTGAATAGGCGGGCTAAAGAACACTACATTTTCTGTATTAGAATCTGGTAACACATAATGTTTCACTTGATACATTAATCTTCTGTCGATAAAGTAGTACTCTAAAAAGTTACAATATTTTTCGCAAATCAGATGCGAGTGCAGTTGCTACAAATAATTCATAATAAATTTTTAAATATCGATTAAATATTACCAACATCAAATCAACTGTTATCATTTCTTATCTTCAATTATCAGTATATACAAATCAGTTTTAATATTCACAAATGAATTTTACATATGTAGTTACATACAGACAATGAAGAGAAATAGCATCAAAGTACAAAAATACGTTTCTTTAACCTATTTTTATTATTTTATACATAATGGTAGTTTGATATAACAAACTTTTTATTATAATTATAACCATTGTGTAAGTTGTATTGCAGCATTTTCAAGGTAAGTCCTTCTTCATAATTTCAAGTTAATCTGTTAAAAATGTCATTGAAAGCATATGCCGTTCAATAGAACACGATTCAACAGCTTCGCGATAACAGAAACATTTATCATTCGTAGAGTGTGTCGAATTTTGTTTCGCACATAAATCATTCGATTCACTTTCGCAATTGTATTTCAAAATGAAACCTAATGGAATGGCATTGTTGGCAACAACTCGTTATACATAAACTTTGGCGCAGTTTGATTTAGTACTTCAACCAAAACCTTTCGTTTTCAATCACTTTCACCGAAGTGGTTGAACTTTACTTTTACCGTAAAAGTGAATTTATTTGCCACCAAATGCACGATCTCTTCCGCTAAACGACTATTTCCTGATTATTGTTTAACATTAGATTTACGGGATCCGTAAATTTGGGTACAATTTGCAAAAGTAATTACTATTAGTTTTTTTTTTGGTTTGGAGTTTAAGGTCACATCCACCGAATGGGTTATTAACCCTTTGCACTCGAGAGGTGACCGTTAGTCGTTTAATGATACTAACTTCAAAAATTTTCAAATTCGAAATATTTACTATGATTCACGTATATTAAACTTCATTTAGTTTAGTTAAGTCGTACATTAAAATTTACATATATGACTATTTAACTTCCGGGTTTGAATTAAAGTCTGAAAATTTGCGAAACTATCATATGTTAGGATTACGATGTCCCATGAGTGGGGACAGCCGAGTGCAAAGGGTTAACACTATTCCTACCACGACCGGTCAAATGACCGTTTTTAAAATTTCGATTAGAATTTCATATATACAACATAATTGAATCGCCTTTAAACTTTAGACTTTTCCTCAAATATACGTATAATACATTTTTCAATATTCACTTCTTTTTTCATTGTTTATTTTCTGAGAAAAATTTGTAGTCTGTCTTACGTGGGAATGTCGCGGTAGGAATAGGTATACGTGAAGTGTCGGTAGGAATAGTGTTAATGACCACATTTATTTCATACTTTGGTAATTGGTATAAATTGTATTAGATTAGGTTGTAAAGGTTTATGTCCTTTAGAAACCCTACAATTCTTTTACATACCTAACAATTTTCGCTGAATTTTATCGATGGAGCGATACAAATATACCCAAATCTATTTCCCTCTCAGGTCTGCAATCTCAAATTCGTTTTGATGTATACCTATTCCTTAAAATTAGAATATTAGAAATAGATATACAAGAAATGTCCATAAATCTACTGTTTGTTAATTCCTTGCATCCATCTTCGTTATTTCAATTCATAATTATTATTACTATTATTTATACTTGTACATTTATAATTCCTTCTGCATCCAAAATATTGATTGTCAGACGTTTGAATTTTAATTATTTCATTTTCATTAGCAGTTATCGTGTCATAAAATTGAAAGATTATATAAAAAGTGACTACAACATTTTCTTATTAAAAAAAAGAATACTAAATCCATTGAAGTTAGATAAAGAGCGACTTTTCAAAATTGAATGTTTCTTAACTGTTCATTATTAATTCAAACAAATTCACGAATGATAATTCAACATTAAAGTATCCACAATAAGTAATTTGTAAGGGACAAAGCTTATTCAAGAGCAAAGGGTAGATTTATAACTCGTTAAAAACTATAAAAGATATATATTTAGTTAACACTAGATTTATGGACATTTCTTGAGCATCTATTTCTAATATACATATCCTAAGAAATAGGTAATTTAAAATTCCAGAGCTGAGAGGGAAAAAAATTAAGGTATACTTGTGTTATTCCATAAAAAAAAACCCAACAAAGATTAATAGGAACAACAGTAATTATTTTTGCAAATTTTGCTCGTGAAATCCGAAACTCTTCAAATTAATGGCTCTCGTAAACCAAGTGTTAATTACATTTAAGTTTAATCGATTTCTTTATTGTACTCAATCTTCTCATTCCAATTGAACTATTATAATTAATTTTATTCTATTATGTACACATTAGTGGGTTTATACTCGTAAAATTAATAAATTGAAATTAAAATCAGAATTAAATATTGAAGAAGCCAGGGTTTCGTTTAAACTTTTTCTTATTCACTTCAACGATCTGTCGATCATTTATAAAGATCAGATCTTATTTTGTAACGTTTTACCTTCCGACTGTGATTTACACACATAATTGAACCGATTGCTATTACACCATTTCGTTGAACCTTTCGAGATTTCAATCGGGCCCGTTTCCATTCCAACCGCTGCCCTTAATCGATTTCACGTGCTATTTATAAACAGATCAGTGAAAACGCACATTATATCAACTGGATAACACGCGTCCCCGATGATGTAACGATGCTTCCTCATTTTTTAAATTTCTTTCTACGGAAGCGCTTTCCGTGCACAATGCTTAACCACTGTGAAACACGAACAGAAAATTACCCACTGTCAGTATCAAACTCGTTAACGTTCGCTGGGAGCAATTACAGGTTTGCAAGTGCAAATGCTAAATACGCAAGCAACTTCATTGCTTCTTACTCGACGAGCAATTCGGTACTTTGAAGACGTCGTTTCTCTTCGTTTCGTTCAGAATTTCATCTTCCTTTTTGAGAAACATTAACTCACGGTATTGTCGTTATGGCAGTAGAAACAGTGACAATTTGAGAGGCTTTTAAGACTGTTTATAATAGCTGGAGTAACTTATTTAATTACTCACATTACATATTTAACATGCAAATACTGAAAATAATAAGTAATTAAAATGTACCAAGTAGGAAAGGAGAAAGATGCATTGTTCATTATAAAAATATAAGTTTGTAAGTGCAAAGGTGTGTATAAATGATATTGTAATGTATGTTTTGACAAAAACGAATCATTAGCAGTTGGAAAATTAAAGATAATTAATAATAAATATGATAATAATCAGCAAAATTAACATTTACTGTGTTTCTAACAAAACAGTTCTCTAAAATCCTCTTAACACGTACTGAAAACTATAATAGAGATGAATTTCAATGTTTATGGCATAATTCAACAATTTTGCAGCGAAGTTTCCCCAACGAATAATTTTTATTAAAAAACAAGTGATGTTAAACTCTATTTGTACATAGGCTCAATTTTTATTCTTATTTTTAATGAATATAAACATCAATAATTGCAAATAACATTTTTTTAAATTATCCTAAATGTTTCTAATTTCATTTTAAATGCCGATAAAAGCAAATTGATCGTCATTAATTATTAAATTATTAAAAGTAGAGATTTTCTTGATAGACCCTCTTGAGGGTTAATTTAACTTTCTATAAAGCGTTTAATACGTTTTGCGTAACATAAATACCCGTTAACAAAAAATGGCATTTAATTGCATAAAACAAAATATAGAAATGAGTTGGTGCAATATTCACAGAAAATGAAAGTATTTTCTTAAAAGAAATTTTAAATTTACCAAAAATTCTCAAAGGAGAAAGTCGTTGGAATGTAATTAAATTGCATAAATAACTCGAGCAAAAATGTTCAGCAATCAATTACCTCTCAGTTACAAAGGAAATTACAAAGCGTGTCGAAGAATCTGCGTGCATAATCATGAAACATAGCTGAAGATGTTTGAGTATCGAGCCTAACATTGATCATACTTACGCTTCCCTCGAACAGTTTTACTTTCGTTCACGTGTTAGCCCTGAAAAGAAACCATGAAACTCAACGAGTAATCGTCGTGGCCGCAGGTAGTCCAGAAAAATAAACGACAGGATGGTTTTCATTACAATACATTTTTCTTCGATCACGTTTACAAATAATACAAAAACAACTATAAACGTAAGAGACGTGTTCCTTATCGACATGGTAGTACTGAAACGTAGAAATGGCTGTGCAGCCGCTAAATGTATTAATGCTAACGGGAAGAAGTATTTACAATGCGAGCAGACAAATGCGTGTCGACGCTTCTGCACGATACCGGTGAACAACAAAAAGCTAGAAATGCAATCGTTGGGTAATCGTGCCCGATCTACGCATCTCACGCTTTCCTGAAACGCCCCCTTTACGTTCTTCTTTTTTCTGCCCGACGAAGTGTCCGTTACGCAATCCTTTCCTTTTCACCCTTTTTACTCGCTCCTCGTTCAAGCTTACCGCTAATAAATAGATACTTACGATAAATATAACGAACTTGACAATCGTCGGCCTGGCGTCGCGTACCGGAGAAAACAAGAGTATCGTTATCGATACGTTATCGTACCCTGCTGCTCGAAAATGTTGGCGCATCTAATCAATTTTTTTTTATCTCGTATTCAAGTATAAATCACGTTGTACGATATTTAATACCACTGCTTGATCCTTATATTTTACGGTAATCAGCCAGTTCCCCAGGTTCCTTTTTAAAGCTTTGGTTAAAGTTATCAAAGCTTGTTTAATCACTTGAGTGTTGAGCAAATTTTTATGATTTTCAATTTTCAAAAATTCTGTCTTAGCGTAAATATTGTTTGAAATACTTGCAAATATTTAACGAAATCCTTTCTTTTCGAAATGAGTAAAATCGTAATTCATTTGTTATTAACGGAAGGCTGTAAAAATTTATACGTTGCACTAACGTGGCACACAAAGTTTCAAAGGGAACAAAGTACTATTAGTACAATCAGATTGCAAAATTATGGAAACTTTTTGCTAGCTACGTGCAGCCAAACTTTTAAACGGTACTGTACGAGAACATAGGCAAACCTTGCAGGTACATTGAACATGTTAGATTGTAACGTATAGAATGTCCATTTTCTGTAGCTGGAATAAGTATATTCTATTTCTCAGCAATCTAATTTTATAGATCATAATGAATCTTACTTAAATTGAAGAATCTCTGTTAACAAGTTTCAATTTTGTACCGATCTTGAGCTTTCACAGTTTACAATAGATTTCTATAGATCATAGAAGAAATGTTATAATAGCTTATGCAACAGTTGTATAGTTGTTTCAAAAGAAAAATAAATAAATGTATACGAAATGGAACAAAACACTGTTATTACAATGAGATTGCAAAGTTAAGGAAACTTTTTGCTAGCTACTTGCAGCCAAACTTTTAAACAGTACTGTACGAGAAAATAGGCAAACCTTGCAGGTACATTGAACATGTTAGATTGTAACGTATAGAATGTCCATTTTCTGTAGCTGGAATAAGTATATTCTATTTCTCAGCAATCTAATTTTATAGATCATAATGAATCTTATTTAAATTGAAGAATCTCTGTTAACAAATTTCAATTTTGTATCGATCTTGAGCTTTCACAGTTTGCAATAGATTTCTATAGATCATAGAAGAAATGTTATAATAGCTTATGCAACAGTTGTATAGTTGTTTCAAAAGAAAAATAAATAAATGTATACGAAATGGAACAAAGCACTATTATTACAATCAGATTGCAAAGTTAAGGAAACTTTTTGCTAGCTACTTGCAGTCAAACCTTTAAACGGCACTGTACAAGAACATAGGCAAACCTTTCGGTGCGTGTGAAACGTTTTCGCGTGATCAACCGATCCACGCCTCTCGATCTACGATCTCATCACGTGTTTCCACGGGCAATAAGTATACATGCTTACGCCCAGCTTTCCACAGAATCGAGTCGTAGGACGCGTTAGACACGAATCGATTCTCACACTTGCGACAGGGAATGCAAATAGAAAGTTTGCTCGAGTTGGATAGAATGTCTCTGCGCGGCGGGACCACGCCAATGAAAGTATGCTACACTTCCCCATAAACGGCCCCGGACTTAATCTCTCATTCGAGGCACGCTTGCAAAATTTGCCGTGACCGTTGCAAAACGACGCCGATCTTGCTCCCGATACACGTTACCGACCAAAAGATTGGAATCACTTTCAGCGCAGTACCTACATTTAACACTAGATTTACGGACGTTTCTTGTATGTCTATTTCCAATATACATATATTAAGGAGCAAGGTATGCGTCAAACAGAATTTGAAATTGCAGAACTGAGAACAAAATAAATTTATATATATTTGTATTGCTCCATCAATAAAAGTTAGCAAAAATTTCTAGGAATAATGGTATGTGTTTTTGCAAATTTTGTTCATGGAGTTCGAAACCCATCAACTAAAAAACTAAACTAAATGACGTTTAATAGAGGCGAATCTTAGTAAATATTTCAAATTTGAAAATTTTTGAAGTCAGTATCATTAGACGTCACCTCTACGACAGTTACCCCTCGACGTGCAAAGGGTTAACACTAGGATTACTGGATCCGTCAATTTGTCAGGTTTCGGATTTCGTGAGTAAAATTTGCAAAAATAATTACTATTATTCCTAGCAATTTTTGTTGAATTTTATTGATAGTGTGATACCTATATAAATCTATTTCCTTCTCGGTTCTGCGATTTCAAATTCTTTTAAATGTATACCTATTCTTTAATATATGAATATTGAAAATAGTTATACAAGAAATGTCCGTAAATATAGTATTAATAGTAACTTTCTGTATCTTGCAAAGATGGACAGAATCCTTATAGAAATGTATTATCTGGGATAAAACAGTTACAAATCCTTCTTTTTCATATTCACATTTCTTTTCGAGTGTCGAGGAGATCCCAAGTTTTTAGCTGATAGTGTAGGTGATGTTTACGCGATGTTTTGAGGAATAGTTTAGGAATCGAAATAAATTTTATAACAGTTTATGCAACAGTTGTACAGTTTAAACGAAAAATAAACAAATATATACGAAATGTATATGAAATCAAAATATATGAAGTAAAAGGCAAAGAATGGACTAATCTTTCATAAGGTACAGCATAGACGAACTCTACAATTCTAAATCTGATCTTGAAATATAAGTAATGGGCATTTAAACGGACATTTCATATGTAACCATTTAATAGTTGCAACGAAAATGGTCAAAGTCAAACGAGAATTAGAAATCTCACAACCACGAGTGTTGTAAGCGCCATTTTGCTCCTACTTAATCTTTTTCAAGCACGTAATATTATTTTTCTCAAAATAAGCAAAAAAAAAACGCGCAATAATTCACGCGTTGCACATTACAGTAACATTAATTTCACCTGGCTAACTTCTTTCAAACGTGGGCGATCTCGAGCGTATCAAATGCTGGATCGATCGATCACCGTGGAAAAACGGCAAAAAATGAAACGATTCCCCTCATCGTTCATAAATAATGACACCTGACGTATAAATCAGGGATTAATTGGATTTCATAATTAATTTCCCGTCGACCTGTTACGTGTTTCCTATGAATCATTTCTCTGGGAAACACTGCCCCGACGCGAATTAAACGTAACGCCGCTCTTACAACAGCGAATGCGTTTATCCGGCTCGATCCTACGGATCGTTTCGTTTTGTAATCGAATCAATGAGCACGTAGGTCGGGATCGTGCGGGCACGATGAATATTCTAGTTATGGCGCGGAATCCGTGCGGTGTAGCATATTACCGTACGGATCGACGCGACGAGAAATTGCTATGATAATGTGCGTGAGTATTGCGTCAGGCCATTGACTTTCACTCTCTAGCGATAGTCATTCTCGGGTTGGACTACGAAAATACGCTATCGAAGCCAATTCTGATGTTTTTTCGATACTTTTCCGCGAAACATTGTTACTGTGGTGACGAATCGTCATCAAAGTTACTTTAACCATTGGTATTCGAACTTCTGATCATTGACACTAGAACTACCGACAATTATAGTGTGCTTATTTGCATGGAAGAGATCAAATTGAAAATTATATGAAAAGATATTGAATACGTAGGAAACAAATCTTTATTTATACTTTGTGCAGAAAATTATAGTAAATTTTGAAAGCTTTACCACAGTGAATTTATAAAGCTGCTATGAATAATCATCAATTGATCGTTTTGACTGTTCTGATAGTTCTAGTGTTAATGCATCTTTACATTTTTCTAATTGAATTTTTTAAAAGAAATAGTAAGAATGGTTATAGAACAGTAATGTAAAGTAAGAATAGCAATATAAAAAGTTCCTCTTAATTGAAATCCTAAGGTTTCTATGAAATCTGAAAGAAATTACATTTTGAGAAATTAGACCTTATCACAGTATCAGTGTATCAGTGTAGTCTTGGTATTATAGTAAAGTTCATACTTTGTTCGATGTTGTCAACGTGTCGTGTTCAGGCTAAGTTAATGGTCGTATACCATGCACGTGCCATTTTCTTGAGTACCGAATAATTACTTGTTCTAGGAGCGCATACTGTTTAACGTTACACGTACGTACATTACATAATTATATCGTTGTGTTAGAAATAAATAAATAATGTGTTCAGATTTTATTAAGTTTTGAATGTTGCAACAGTGATTCGCAACATTCAGTCAGAGGATAGACCAGTATCTAATCAAGAATTAAACAGCAATCCTTCCCGTATATTCAAACATTCTATAGCCATATAATGTACGTATAAAAAACATCATGCAATAAAAGCAAGAGTTATTCCATCGAAGGACCACAAGCCATCAAGATTGTAACAGAAAAGATAGGTAACGCGACTCGACTGGCAGGTCGCACCAAAAAGACAGAGTACCCTACCTCCGAAAGCAACTGTGATAAACATCTTGCAAAGAATTCCGATTGCTCCTTTCCTCGATAACCTTCAACAGATCATTAAGCGCTGTAGCCTACCGATCAAGTCCCGGATACGCATGCGCCAGGCCCGTTTGACAGCACCATCTCACTAGTAAAGTGCCGCAGGTGGTCCGAAAGTGTAAAAACCGGATAGTATAAAAAATTCGTAAGGGTTACCCACAATATAAATTTCGTACTGTCGAGAGAATACTCGCGGGCTAGACGGGATCAATAACGAGCCGCGCTGCCTCGAAGGTAATGATCGATCTGACCTACGGAAAGGGGTGCGCTGGCCGCGCTGGAGGGCCTCGAAGGCGCAACATAGTAGAAGGACTGGGGTTGCGTCTGGGACTCGAGCAACTGAAGCCTGTGCGACTGTACGGCTTGCTGTTGTTGTTGCTGCTGCTGCTGTTGTTGCTGTTGTTGCTGTTGCTGCTGCTGACGCCGTTGTTGCTGCGCGTACAGCTGTTGCGACTGCTGCAACAGCTGGGTCTGCTGTTTCCTGTACAGCAGTTCCTGGGGTTGGCTGACAGCGGCTACGGGGGCAGTTTGGGCCGACTGGGTCGCCGGTTGCTTATAAAGCGGGGACTGACGCTGGGGCTGCTGCTGCTGGGGCTGGAGCTGCTGCAACTGCTGGAGCCCAAGATAGGACTGGGGCTGGGCTACGAACGGTTGGAGTTTGTGACTTAGGGTGAAGTCGCCCGTGGTTTGGGGTAGCGTTTGATAAAGTTGGGTATTGTACTGACCGGTAGAGGGATCGTACACGAGCTCCGACTGGTAGATGGGGTCCGCAGCAGAGGGGGTGATCGCCGCTGGACCGGCTAGTCTTACTTTCGACTGTTGGTGCGACGGTTGCACGGGCTTGGGACTGGCTACGCCGACGGTGTTCACGTAACGCTCGAGCTCGGCGGCAAAGTCAAGGTGAGCTGCGCTAGACACCGTGGTGCTGCGTAGATTTGGTGACACGGTGGCCGCCGAGGGACGGGTGTATGCGTACGATGGCCGTTCGGTGCTACTCGGGGACACGTACTGGGCGGCGACTTGGGCTACGTGGGGCCGGGGTGTGATCGCGACCGACTGCGGCTTCGGGTGACGGGTTACAGGGCGACGAGTCGTCGATTCGAGGGGCTGATAGGCAGTGGAGGAGACCGTAGGCTGGTTGCGAATAAGAGGCGACGAGGTGCTCTGATACTGTGACGTGGAGGATGCTAATCTGTAGAGGGTTGGATTGGCCGTGGGCGATGGCTCGTAAAGAGCTGTCGACGGTGTAACTTGAACGTAGGTTGGCTGTTGAGGTGTTCTGTAAGTGTCTGGTCTCAATTGCGACGGCTTCACGATGTCTTCCTCGCTCAACTCTTGGCTAGCGTCGTCGTCCAGTTGATATTGCGTTTGGAAGATCGTAGTGGGCGCGCGAGTGGTCGGCTGCTGATAGCTCGGTCTCGATTGCACCGGCCTCGGCACCGGTCTCACCGATGGATAGTTGGCTGGTCCAGCGATGTCGTCTTCTTCTTGTTTGTCCGAAAGGTCGTCGTCGTCGTCCTTTGGTGCGTTCGGGTCGCAGGGATTGCCAGACACGTAGGTGAACTCTCGTTTGTTACCGTCTGGATCGATGTAGCCGTATTTACCGCGCACCACGCAATCTGTACCGCGGGTTTCCTCCTTGAATGAACCGTCCGCTGCCTCGTAACCGAAAGTGAAAGATCCATCGTCGTTGACCTTGTTGTAATTGCGGATCGTCTGGACGGGCGGCGGCTTGGACGAGTGCAGAGCGTCCTTCGAACGTGGCGAAGGAAGAGCACGAGTTCGCGGCTGATAGACTGCCGGACTGTAATCGTCCTCGGCCGCCTGGCTGTCGTCTTCTTCGTAATAAACTTGCGGCTCTGCTACACGAGGCCGGACGGCGATTCGTTTACCTTCTGTTAGCAGCAAAAGGCATAATGGGATTACCTGAAAATTGAATTTGATTATTAGCGAACGTCATAGAAATTATGTAATTATTGTAATTTAGTTAAGATTATTATAGATCGCACAGTGAGCGAGAAAGTAATCATATTTGAGAGCTAGATCATTTTTTCCGGTGCATTCACTATTTGAAGTTTCCCAAAGTGTTTCTATACTCTAATATTTATCTCCTTTTTATCTCACCAAAATGGCAGATTATCTTTGTATTCATCACATTTTTACTGATTTATTATTGTACAATTTGTGTTTTAATTTATGTAACTAGACGTTATATGTATACATACATTGTACGTACATAAATATCAATTGTGCACGTAAAGTTCATTATTATTCGTAGTTTCAGTTATCCTAAAGTACTTTAGAATCAATACAATAGAATAATTTAGAATCCAACTATATTTTTCTAGTGTACACAAGTTTATACTAGATCAACGTATGCAAATCTCAACCCAATTTACAAAATTATCCTTAAAAACAGTGAACGCAGCGGTATATCCACCGTTCACTATAGATGTCGCATTATTAATCCATAAATGCAACCATTATTTTCATTTCAACCACTAACTTCCCGAATAATCGCACGTAACTACGCAACGAAAAAAACAATTTCAAGTAGTATAGAACGTTATATGTCGGACAGGCAAATGCAGGCGCACGGAGGACGTAGCCTCGGTCGATGAGGGAAACGCTTTTATCACGTCACGCGAGTCGTAATCGAAATCGTTGGATTAGAATGTTGGCAGACCAAGCCGTTATTCTAGTTTCTAGGCACGAAACCGGATCTGCATTGGGGTACGGTTTATAGTCGATAGGAAGCAGAAGATGGCGAGGAGAGAGCGAGTTTCGCGGATCGGTGAACTCGAGTACGCGCGAAAGGTATGCACAGCGAAATTCCTTATCGCTCGACGAGAACCGTGCCTGACGTTACTAAAACACGTATAAGCCAACCGTGTAAGGTAGAAAAGCGATTTGGCGAGCTTGGTATAGTGTTATGATGCACGAAATTTCCGTGCGTTCATGCGATCCGATGTGTTATGCGATAGGATGCTAGCAGATGCCGCGTTATCATGTAAAATAGTGGAATCGTTTGCCAGCGCAACAGCTAGGATTTTATACGTCTATCGGTGTCAATTGTGAACTTTTCTAAAGGAATTTAAATTCTTTGGTTTCTTCGGCTGTAGAATAATATATTATTCTTTATTTATTATAATCCTTGCCTAAACGGCTTAGGATGGCTTCCGGTTTACAATTTGTCTTTCTACATATTTCTTTCTTACTTCTACTTTTACTTAATTCTTTTTAATTACTAATTTTTATCCATTATTGAATTATAATATCTTTTTCCCTATCATATAATTTACAACTTATCGTTTAACCTTATAATTTTAATTTATTTTAATTTTATGATTTTGTTAACCTACAGTAACCCATTTTCTACTTAATTCTATTATTGCCCATTTCTTTGGTTTTCGTACTTCTTCTATTTTTCCCTCCCACCTGTTCCTTCTTTCTCCAGTCTCCTAACTCCTTCTAGCACCTCCCCCTTTCTTTGTTCTTCTAGTGCTTCTTCAATTTTTCTCTTTCTTTCCTGCTGTATTTGTTTCAGTTTCTCTAACCCTATTCGCGTCCCACTAAGAACTTCCTCGACTCCCATGTCCCCCTGTGGGATAATATACAGGATGTCTTTTCGCGAGTGTCTGAATAAATTTAATTTTGATCATTATGTCAGTATGCAGTACGTGTTATGCTAAGGGGAAACATATTGACTGTATGGAGGATCATCTGATGATTTATTTATGGATTGTAGCATTTTTCTGATATTAAAACACAATGAAAAAATTATATTGGAATATTTAATTTCCGCAATGTTAAACTTTTTCTTTATGTAAGCTACCAAAGAAAGATACTTCGTGTACATCAAACAAGAAATTTCATGTTATGGGTATATCTGGAAATTTGTAAATTGTAATTGAAAAAATTTAGTGAAAATAGACAGTAATATAAACGTAAAAAATCCCATTTGTAATATGAGGATTGTTGGCGATTGTTAATAAAGAAAAATTAACTCTCGGGTCAAACTTCTTTGTCACTTCGATGTATTTGATTTTCATAAACAATACATTGGACAATGTTTTTGATTGTTGAACGGAAATTTTAATTTTATCAGCTAGTAGAGACCAATGATAGTTCATTTGGCACAAAATATATCAGTCATGGTGTTCGTTGTGCAATTTTACGTGTCGAATGAGCTTGTAAAATCTGACTGTTTTGTATGCGTTTTTATTAGAATGCTTGTGCATGTATTAAGGTCAATTTCTTTAGAATGATCAGTTGTACGGAAAAAGCAGATTTGTAATGCTGTTAGAAACTGTAATAACAGATTTGTGTCGATCAGCGGGAAACGTTTGTCTCGAAAGAATTTCAAGCATTTCTACTTGTTAGAAATCACGTCCCTGTGGAACATGGGCCGTTTTAACTTATTGTATTTGACATCAGTGTAGCTTAATCCTGTAGCTTCGTTTTACGAAGGAATTAAAAATTAAAATCCTGACAATTATATTTATTTTAAATAGAAAGTAGCATCACACAATTATTTATAACCTCGCAACTTTAATCAAAGAAGTAGAAGCTTAATTGAAGTAACAAGAATTCTGGATTCTAGTATTCAAAGAACCGTTACATTAATATTTAAAGAATAATAAAATATCTAAACATAAAAGTCATTCAGATATTCTGCCAGTCGATTTTTACCGCACAAAGTGTTTTTCTAAAATAATTTCGAACGATATTAAAAAAGTAAAGCAATCCTTTCGATAGAAACTAGTAGGATGCAATACAATTTCACGTTATTACAATATCAGTTCATATTTTGATATTCACCCATTAATCGTTCACAATATTCTCTACCCAATCTTATGATTTTCTCCTTTTTTCACTTTCATTACATATTTTGTTATTCACTCATTAATTGTTCATAATATTCTCTGTTCAATTTTACAATTTCCTTCTTTCTGCACTCTCATTAAATATTTTCCTATTAATCATTCGCAGTATTTTCTCTCCAATTTTACAATTTCCTTCTTTTTGCATTCTCATTAAATAATTTTCTATTAATCGTTCGCAATATTTTCTGCCCAATCTTACAATTTTCTTCTTTTTGAATTCTCATTAAATATTTTTCTATTAGTTATTCGCAATATTCTCTGCCCAATCTTACAATTTTCTTCTTTTTAAATTCTCATTAAATATTTTCCTATTAATCATTTGCAATATTTTCTCTCCAAATTAAAAATTTCCTTCTTTTTGCATTCTCATTAAATATTTTCCTATTAATCGTTCGCAATATTTTCTCTCCAATCTTACAATTTCCTTGTTTTTGCATTCTCAAATCCTCATGTCGTCCACCTTCGGTTCCCTTGTAACACTTCTCGCGATTCATCCTCGCGAGATTTTTCCTATTATGCCGGAGGAGGATTTCCCATGAGTGCCCCAGGCTGACCGTACCCGCGTCCTTTACGGCTTAAGTCGCGGGCCCGACTTCCGGTTAGAGCGACTCGGTGGGAACCGCCCCGGCGCACACGCGTCGTTACGTAATCCCTGCTACTCGGCTGACCCGAATACGGGGCGAGGCAGGGATTATGGCGGCGTGGTTACCGTGAGAGATTCAGATTCAGAGCGCCTGTAACGCTCGCCGCTGCCGTGTGTTTCGCTACGCCGAGCCGTCGCTTCTGGATCTCCTTGAACCGAGCCGGGAGCAAATGCTCGCACAAAAGACGGCCGAACCACGCCTCGCGACGACCCACAGAAAACACTCAGCCACTGTCACTTTTAACGTGCAGAAACAACGGCAATTCGAGGAACGACGTTCTCTTTTAGATGCCAACAGCATTTAGGTTTCGGCTAATGAAATTTATCAAGGCCGAAACTTTTTGGTTTTCAATTATGTTCGTTTCGATCTTTAATAACAGAATTTAGTTTTCGACCGATGAAACATCAGTTAAACTTATCCAAAGATGAATTAATTTGTTAAGGCTGGAATTTTTCGATTTTCAAATGTGTTTGTTTCGATCTTTAACAATAGGATTTAGTTTTCAACCAATGAAATATCGGTTAACCTACTTAAGGATGAATTAATTTATTAAGGCTGGAATTTTCGGTTTTGAATAGGGCTTGTTTTGATTTTGAATGACAAGATTCAGTTTTCGACCGATGAAACATCAGTTAAACCTATCCAAAGATGAATTAATTTATTAAGGCTGAAATTTTTCGATTTTCAAATGTGTTCGTTTCGATCTTTAATAACAGAATTTACTTTTCGACCGATGAAACATCAGTTAAACTTATCCAAAGATGAATTAATTTATTAAGGCTGGAATTTTTCGATTTTCAATTATGTTTGTTTCGATCTTTAACAATAGGATTCAGTTTTCAACTAATGAAATATCGGTTAACCTACTTAAGGATGAATTAATTTATCAAGGCTAGAATTTTTCGATTTTCAAATGTGTTTGTTTCGATTTTTAACAACAGGATTTAGTTTTCAACTAATGAAATATCGGTTAACCTACTCAAGGATGAATTAATTTATCAAGGCTGGAATTTTCGGTTTTGAATAGGGATTGTTTTGATTTTGAATGACAAGTTTTAGTTTTTGACCGATGAAACATCGGTTAACCTACCAAGGATGAATTAACTTACTAAGACTGGAATTTTTCGATTTTCAATTGTGTTTGTTTCGATCTTTACAGTTGTGTTAATACATGACAGCGTATTTCTTGCATTCGAGTATTATTACAAGGATGTAACAAAAATTTTTGTAAATAAATATTGTCAAGCACTTTAAGATATTTTTTAATATTGTTTACCTTGTTTGATGTTAAGCTGGAAAAGAATGAAATTACCTTTTTCTAGGTATAACAAATTTGTTCTCTGAATCGAGTTGAAATTAAATTCGATTTGGGGTTCGACTTTTATTTTAACTGAGAATTAAATTAAGTGTATAATAACTAAGGCAGATTAATTCTCTGGTTTTGTTTGAGTTTTGTCGCAATAATAAAATCGTTTATAAGATTGACTTTGTTAGTAATATGTAGACCACGGATTTTTAAGAATTTATATTGCAAAACTTTGAAAGAATTATATAAAACAGTTCCAAGTATAATAAGTAAACGTTACGATATTAAGAAGGTAAAACAAGTCTCTATTCAGATTCTATTTCTTCAGTCTTATTTATAAAAATTCGATATTTACATAAAATCTACAATCTAAAAGTGGAGAAGAAATATAATTCGGTTGATAGCGCAAAAATAAATTGTATAATAAATAACTAAAAATTCCTTTGCTTCTTTTCGAATTCCTCGTCACGTTGATACACCTACTTGAGGAAAAGAAATCGTGAAAGCATTTGTCGGTAATATTTTTCCACGCATTCTTCTAGTGATGTAAGAATTTGATTGGCAGCCATAATGGGAAAACGTTACGAAGAATCATTTCAGTTCTGAACCATACACTTTTTAAACCTGGCGTTATGTATACTTGTTTACGTTACCGTTACATTTCTGCTTGTTATGATAATTACACTATGTTTGCTTGAACTCAATTCCACCATTGAAACCGCTGCGCGTTCATCGACTTACAGGAAGCGTTGTCATTTCAACTATCACTTTCAATGGTTACACGTAAAGAGACTGTAACGTCAGAAACTGGAATTTCCGTTTCTTTTAATTATCAGTAAACGAAGTCAGCTTTCTTTACTTTTCTAATTTTCAGAATGCAGATTTTTTTTGCGTTCATGGGTAACTTAAGTATTTAAAAAAATTACAAATATAAAAATATGTAAATCATTTAAAATAAAGTATAAATTGTAATGTTCAGTGAGCGAAACAGATCATTATTTAGATGTAATTTTTTTAATCATATTTATAAATAATTGACTTTTTTTTATAAGAAAAACTGGTCTAGAATTCTTATCTTGAATTCTTTGTCGTTCTAGTGACACAAATTCCTTTCGCAAAGAATTTTTCATTGGAATTAATTTATATTAATTGTACAAAGTAGACATTGTTTTATTCGTCTGTTAATCATCTCAAACGAAACAACAAATTGTGATTTCAAAAGCGGTTTCCTAATTATCGTGTATGTTTTATGTACGTTCGTATTTTATTGTACACGTAACAGAGATTCTTGATGTCTACCTGTTCTATCATGTTTCCATTACGTAGAAACGTATCAGCGTTACTTGTTTTGGAATGCTGCGGTACGTAGAACCGGTGTAGAATCGACATAAGAGAAAATTCTTGCATAAAAACACGTTACACGCCTTCGCGGGGCGCATAGAAAGCGATGCCGATTTAATTACTGCCTTTGATATTTATGCATACCAGGAGGGTTACATTTTTCGAACAATAGACTTGACAGAAAATAGTTTCTTCTTTCTTGTTCTCGTTAATACTCGTTCTTCAACATTTTTTCAATTCACTATTGAAGTTATATCAGTTGTGTACGTACACTGCAGGCGAAAAGTTTGGGGCCATTTCAATATTTTAAGGAATATGTAAATCTTGTTGACTTAAGTACTCGTTCTTCAATATTTTTTCAATTCACTATTGAAGTTATATCAGTTGAGTACGTACATTGCAGACAAAAAGTTTGGGGTCATTTCAATATTTTAAGAAATATGTAAATCTTGTTGACTTAAGTACTCGTTCTTCAATATTTTTTCAATTCACTATTGAAGTTATATCAGTTGAGTACGTACATTGCAGACAAAAAGTTTGGGGTCATTTCAATATTTTAAGAAATATGTAAATCTTGTTGACTTAAGTACTCGTTCTTCAATATTTTTTCAATTCACTATTGAAGTTATATCAATTGTGTACGTACATTGCAGGCAAAAAGTTTGGGGTTTGGGGTTGACATTTCAATATTTTAAGGAATATGTCAATCTTGTTGACTTAAGTACTCGTTCTTCAATATTTTTTCAATTCAGTATTGAAGTCATATCAATTGTGTACGTACATTGCAGGCGAAAAGTTTGGGGCCATTTCAATATTTTAAAGAATATGTAAATTTTGTTGACTTAACCCTTAGAATCCTGATTTTCCAAATTTTCTAAAAATATGTCACTCGTTCAATATGGTGGGAAAACAAAACGTCATATCAATTGAACAATTTTGACAACTGACGTTTATTTTTTTACTTTTGTTCAGAAGAACATTATGTAATGGTAACATACATACAGCTAAATATTAAAAAGAAACCAATTTGTAAGTGTACAATTCAATTTAAAAATCCGGTATCAAATTTGAAACTTAGGGTATTTAAAGGTTAAATACTCGTTCCTCAACATTTTTTCAATTCACTATTGAAGTTATATCAGTTGTGTACGTACATTGCAGGCGAAAAGTTTGGGGCCATTTCAATATTTTAAGGAATACATAAACTTTGAAAAAGAAACATTTACAGTTATGTTATGTTAGAAAACTTTTTAATTACAAGTCTGTTAAAATAAAGAAAACTAGTTCTTATATGTCTAACATTAATTAAAATTGATAAAAATTCAAAAAATTGAAAAACTTAATATATAATACATAGCTGCATTCAAAAAATTCAGCACAAATTTATGATTTGTAGTAGATATCAGTGATTATTATCCAACAAGCTGGATTGAGTATACCATAACAGATCAAATTTTATTTTAAGGAAGAAAATATCTTATGTTTGGCAACAATCACGGAGATTCTTGTTCAGAATAGCTCTAATTTGGAATTTAGAACGAAACTGGGTGTATTTATGGCAGTTTAAAAGAACGTGCTCTATAGTTATTTGACATTTACATCCATTGTAAATTAGAGGGTTGGTTTTAGAGAGCAGATACGAATGTGTGAGCTTTGTGTGACCTTTCCTAAGTATGTTCAATGCTACTCGTTCTTTTCGATCTACTTACAGTGCATACAATTCGTATTCGTGTCGAGGAACTTTCATTAATTTTGATTGCATGACTTTTTCAATCCATTGTTTCATAAGCATTAAAGTTCATCGTTCTAATATTTTTGATTAACTGATAAGAAAACTTTGGGATACTCTATTGTAATCAACAAACTAGATTAAAGTAAATATCTTTCATTAAACATGTACCTAATTGAATTTTTTTTTTTTTATGTAACAGTTTAGAAATTTAGAAATCTTCTAAACCAAAAGATATTTTTAATATTTTCGATAATATCGAAGATAATTGATAGAGTGAGGACTTTTGTGCCAACGTAAAATATAAATTTGCATAAAAATTCACAGCTCAGTGATTGAAATCGTGGTTAAATTAGAGTTATAGGTGCACGTGTAAAATTGTATACCTAACTATTTCCCTGTAATTCACCAAATCAAAACAAGAAATAACTGAAATTAATTTAAGTGTAACAAAAAAGAATAGATTCGTGTTCCTTCGTTATTTTAGTTCTTCATTCAAACATACTTTCATCGAGTCATTAAACCGTACCTCTCCTCTTTCTTTAATCTCAATGTTACACAAAACACGCAGAACAAAACGGTGAAGTTCAAGCGAATCGAATGACACCAAACCTTTCTCCAAGATCAACGGAATCATATTCCCTTTTTTATGGAGTGCAAACCGCAAAATAATTACAGCATGAAAACGAGACCTGGCAAAAAATTTCATCGTTCGACTCTACTGGATTATTCAGAAAAATTGTTCCTGTTTCTTATGTGTGAAATTTAAGGAAAAAACTGGGATTTTTAAATTACTTGAAAAATAACAAAAGATTAAAAAAAAACAAAAAATTAGCTGTAGATATTCTATAGAATGAAGAAGCAAAATGTAGTGTGGTTTTAAGCTTTCTGTCAACTTCTTCCCTTAAATGTTCGATTGAATTCATATTGATGCTTTAAATTAATTTTGAGTTTGATTATGTGTGGAAAATGTCACACATACAATAATATTTTTCTGAACTGTAGTATTATGATCTTTTTGTCTTTATATATGAATCTAACATCTATCTATTAAGCTCTCTGGCAGTATATATTTTTTCAGTGAACTGCCACGTTTTACGTAGAATTTATGCAAAATGGTCACGTAAAACAGAGTGCTTAATTATTTTTTTATTCTTTACCTAATTTAAGCGGTATGAAAAAATGTATGATACATTTACATTGCAAAATATAGCAAGTTACCTTGTGTCTTATCATTTGTTCTGAATTTTTCACATAAGTGCACAATATAGAATATAATCTTTCTTAAATAAGATACTTTGTATTAAAAGTTGAATCATCTGATCTTTCGAATTTTAAATTAAATTCCGTTTTGCATTCCATAAATTAGGATTGTAGCCAGGTGTTGATTGAAATACGATAAAATGAAACTTGTAGCCTGTTATTTCAAATGCAACACCTGAAGTTTGTCCATAGTAAAATGTTAAAATTGCTGTTCAAATTTATTTTATTAATCATGAGTGATCTGAATGACCTAATACTTTCATTACTCGCCGTAATTACATCAAGATATGAGATTTCCTTTCGTTTAAAAATTAATTTAATAAATTTTATAATAAATAGAATTAAAATGTCCAAAATTTACTAATATGCATTCTATTAATCGAATTCTATCTGTAGCAAATTATCATACTGCTGTGATTGCCCTTTTCACTCATACAACTGCCTTTAAACGTTCATTATTCAGTCTGTTCAATAATTAGTAATTGCAATTTTTAGTCTTTTCGTGGCATCGTCGTACTATAATACAATTAGTAATAATTAATTATCATCCAACTGCCTTCAAACGTTCATTATTCAGTCTGGTCAATAATTAGTAATTGCAATTTTTAGCCCTTTCGTGGCATCGTCATACTATAATACAATTAGTAATAATTAATCATCATCCAACTGCCTTTAAACGTTCATTATTCAGTCTGTTCAATAATTAGTAATTGCAATTCTTAGCCTTTTCGTGGCATTGTCGTACTATAATACAATTAATAATAATCATCATCCAACTGTCTTCAAACGTTCATTATTCAGTCTGTTTAATAATTAGTAATTGCAATTTTTAGCCTTTTCGTGGCATTGTCGTACTATAATACAATCCATTATTTATAATTTTATTGAATCCAAGATTCTTGGCTCGTTCATTGTTAAATAAAAAAAATAACTAAATAAATCAGCTCAGAATAATACATATAATATGTATCGAATGAATCTGAATCGAGCTGTGCTCTTTGAGACCTTCAATCAAAACCGAATCGCGTGTTCGACGACGACCACGACGACGACGATAAGATCAACATCGATGACTCGATCGACTACGAGCCAACATTCGAAGGAATATTCGACTTGCTGTTGGCAAGCAAAATCGTCCTTGAGACAGGGAGGTACGTCGTTACGGGACTTTCGAACGATACGGTATGCATCATGCTCTCTTGGGCGTGCGCCGATTAATTTCCAACCGACCCGTGATAAAATGCGGCTATCCTTTCCTCGCGTCCGCAGGCTCTGTTTAAACGTGCCCTCAGGCTGTCGAAATATGCTGAATCGACGTGCACACGCGTGATAAATGAACGTTTCGTAAGGGAGAAGGGAGAAAATCGAAGGTTACATTTGACAGGTTTAAAATTTTGCTTGGTTTCAAGTTTGATTGAAGGTTTCGTAGGCTTAAGCGTCGAACGAATTTCGTATTTGATTGCTGTGAGATACAAATTTCATTTTTCATAATTTTGTTCTATAGGTTCATTCAATATAGTTCGTCGTCTTTTTAAATAGGACACTTGTGAATAATTAAGTAAATGGTCATCAGGGGAAAAAGCTATTCGTGTGATAAGAAGATGAGATCTTATTGTCTTCGTTCGCTATATTTATAAATGGGTGATGAAATTGTTCTTACTGAATAAATAGATTTTCATCCATCTATAGGTAGAAACTTTTGTGTTGTACAGATATGGATGCTTAAAGCGTTAACGATATCTTAAAGAAACTTAGAATTTTTGATAGTTTCGTAATTTATTCAAGAGTTTGTGCTTTGTAGCTACATATATTAGAATTAATTACTTGCTTTAATACTACATTAAATACAAAATATTGACATACATACTATACAGTATGTAACTTATATTTAAATATTGTTTTCTTTTGTATTTGGAGTATAATATGTGTCATGGGTGCCATTTATAATTAACACAGTATAGAATCAGAGAAAAATTTTTGTACAAGTTGCTATTAGCTTCTATTGTGCATTTAATGGGATAGAAAGCAGAATTTACAGTAATTTAATAACAAAGCACTTAATTTGAACAAACATTGCTCTCACTTGGAGCGATTATGTACGGTAATTAAAGAGAAATGTTTGAAATAGGTTAATATCCAAGACATTGTTTGCTAATAGAATTATATTGGGCTTTGTGAAAAATTAAAAGAAATTCTGTATCTAATCTGCGATGTTCAGTTTTATTATAAATTGTTTAAATAACTGTTTATTAATTTGTTCAGTAATAAGAAATGTGATGGATCAATAGATGAATAAGATAGATCATCTAAACGTTTCTGAGAGATCTTAAAATTACATATTAGGTAACAAAGGGTTGCAAATTAATAGAAATATTAAATTAAATGGTTATAAAAAGAAATTAACAGATTTAGAAAATTGTAAAATTATTTTGTGACTCGTAATCATTTGGTTTGCAATGTTTAAATACATTTTAAATAAACACATTTATAGTAAAATGTTTGAAAAATGTAAATGAAGAAAATAATTAAAAATTGTTATTAGGTTTTTAAGTTAGGTAAGTTGAATTAACTTAAGAACGCTCAGGCTTAATTCGTGACAAGTGATTTAAGTTAATGAATAAAATTCATATTGTTAGTTCTTTAATATCTGGTATTTAGATTACTATTACAGATTGTAAACAATCTGGTAACGTCGGTATAATTTAACATAAGTAATAAAGGTTTAATTGAAATTTTCACTCTGTATATCATTTTTTGAGAGGTGGTGAAACACGAGCAAGCATTATTGAAAGTTGATACAGAGTGCATTTCACTCTTACCTCTTGCAATTTTCCAACGAATTTTCTTTCCACGAGCAGTTAATCGCGGTTATTATAGAAGATGATACGTTCCAAGTGTAAATAAATCAACACATCTTAGATATCCTCGCTCTGATTAGTTGGAACGCAGCCATTATGCGATGAGAAAATCTGTGCTCTCTTTAAAATCGATTCGAAGCTACGGATTCACGCTTCATTTCTCGCTCCGCTGCATGTAGAACGGTTTTTGCATTAAAAATGGAGGATCACCGTGACGAGCAACAAAAAGATGGCGTGAAACAGGACCTAGACCTTAAGGACCTCGACGACCGGTCTATTTAACAAAGACATTCACCGGAATCAGAAAAACTGAATTGTCTTTGCTCGTCGAAGGATGCTGACACACATACATGATTTACAGTCAATCACAAAAGCCTGTTACTACTAGTTAAATAGTCAAAGATGACAAAACACGGCTTTTTTAGTATTTTATAAACATGAACTTATAGGCTAACTAAAATTATACGAATTTTGGGAAAATTTTGAAGTTCTTTACACTTGCTTATCCGAAACCACGAACAAATTGGAAATATAAAGTTGTAGACTGTAATACATGATTACCATAGGTATATTAGGAGGAATAAAACCTGTTATAATTATTATAGTTATTGCAATTAACAATTTGTTTAACTTGAATACGCTCATGATAACCATACACAAATCTTCGTAAGACTATACTTTTAATTCACTTAAATTTCATTAAGATCGCTGTTTTAATTCAAATATTTCAAAGTTGGTAGGAGTGTGGAATCTGTTACTACTGACTATGCATGAATTACATCGAAACCTAACAATTGCACCGAGGAAAATTATTTTTCACTGTTTAACCGTTGCAAGATTATTTTAAGACAGTCCTTATAATTATTATAGTTATTGCGCATAACAATTTGTTTAACTTCAATACACTCATGCTAACCGTATCCAAGTCTTCGTAAGACTATACTTTTAATTCACTTAAATTTCATTAAGACCGCTGTTTTATTTCAAATATTCGAAAGTTGGTAGGTGTATGGGAACCTTTACGACTGACTATACATGAATTATATTGAAACCTAACAATTGCACCGAGGAAAATTATTTTTCACTGTTTAATCGTTACAAGATTATATTAAAACAGTCCTTATAATTATTATAGTTATTGTAATTAACAATTTGTTTAACTTCAATGCGCTCATAATAACCATACACAAATCTTCGTAAGACTATACTTTTAGTTCACTTAAATTTCATTAAGACCGGTGTTTTATTTCAAATATTCGAAAGTTGGTAGGTATATAGAAACCTTTACATGAATTATATCGAAACTTAACAGTTGCACCGAGAAAAATTATTTTTCATTGTTTAATCGTTGCAAAATTATATTAAAACAGTCCTTGAAAGGATTAATATGATCTTTATTACGAGACAGTCCTTGAAAGGATTGAGAAATATTACCAAGCTTCGATACTTTGAAACAATAACCAAACAACTGCATGGAATGACCATGTCCAACAAGTTGGAAGCAAAGGAATCTGGAAAATCGTAGGGAAAGGCACGAGCCACGAGACGAGGTAGCCAAGGGTGATCTAATTTTTCACGATCGCTTTGATTATCCAGTTAATCGTCGCGAGGGCTCGATCGTAGTGACCGAAATCAAGGGAACTCGCTGCATCGACGTTATTATAGAGATTGGAGCGGTCAGGCTGCCGCAACCTGGCTCCATTGAAAGCGTGTGCAGCCTTAATGGCTCTCCATCTGGTCGGGAAAATCGTGACGCGGAGGTAGGCCTCTGTAATCAACGTTGGTGCATGCCAGTCACATACATACAGTGAGAGGTGGAACACACTCGGTCTATCTGGTCGGAGGCAATCGGTCCTGGTCTAACCACGCCTTGTCTGGCCCTCTAGCTCTTGCTTTCCAGAGAAAGGAAGAACGTAGCTACCTCTGCGTTAAACCTGTCTCAACTTTGAAACGCTCCTACGAAAGCGAACGTTATGGACCGGCTGGGATACGAACGTCTACACGCCCGCGTGTAGAATCTTGGTTGGTATCTATTGGAGATTACAGGTTAACACTATTCGAATTCCCACGTAAGACAGACCACAAATTTTTCTCAGAAACCTAAACAATGAAAAAAGAAGTGAATATTGAAAAATGTATTATAGGTTTATTCGGGGAAAAGTCTAAATTTAAAGGCGGTTCGATTACGTTGCGTATGTGAAATTCTAATCGAAATTTTAAAAACGGTCATTTGACCGGTCGTGGTAGGAATAGTGTTAAAAAGGAAGAAATAACGATAACTTTCCTTTTTAAGCTTTTATACTAAACTTCATTTCTAAAGGAAGGTTTATCCTTTTGTAACCGATCTCTACACAGCGAGAGGCAAGATTCGAATGAATAGAAGAGGCTAAAGAATACAATTAGTTAGGTTCCTATAATTTTTACACACAGCGTGATAATGGTAAAACACTTCATCTATTTCTAGAACCTCTTCAGCGCACAGCTCGACCTCACATAAATATTTCTTCGAGGAGATTAATATTTGTTTATTTTATTTTATTTTCAACAGTATCGTTTGCTACTTCTATGCAGGCAGGTTACACATTTGTTTTACGTGAAAATCAAGTAAGCGTAATATCGTTTCTTTTAATACACCTATCGAAGGGATTTAAATTTTTCTACTTTTTCGGAAAGATATAAAATTTGAATGTCTAACTGAAGAAAAAAGTGAAGGTATTGTAAATAATTAAAGTTCCACCTTGCTAATTGAAGATTGGCATTAAAACTATTCATAATTGAAATTCAGTTATTTTTATGGAAACAATAGTATAAGGAATACAAATATTATTTATTGTTTTTGCTAGAAATTGTGAACAATTTTTGAAAATACAGCTCAGTGAATTTAAAAGGTAGTCATTTTGACAATTTTAGTAGCTCATTTTAACACGTTCGAGAATACAACAAGACTTCACGAAACAATGACTATTACCGGTGGTTACTGTAATGGAATCGTTGGAAACAACTAAAATGTTTATTATCATTTTATAACCCATCACAACTTAAACCAACCCATGACTTAAGAGAAACATAGCCTTGAATCTGTATTTCTTAAATTTTATTTCGTCTGTTCATTACTGACAAATTATGTTTCATTACTATATCATTACGTTCATAGCGAGTAATCCAGGGAAATAATAGTTATTAGTTTCTAATTTTTTAATTCAAATTATACAAAAATATTCCATGATAATCAACCGATGGATATTAATAGAAGTAGAATGGTTAATTGTAGCTGTTTAACAGAACGAAGTTCTTTGCTCAAGTTTTGCAACGGAGACCCGAAGTAAATGTGAAGGTTGCCCCCTTCGAAAAAAAAAAATGGAAAGTAGATTTAGTGATAACGAAGGGAAACGTGTATAAAACGGAAGATTCCTCGCTCGAGATAATGAGAATTCGCGAAGCGTAAGATTTTTTCCAACCGATTACATTAGGAAATTATTAATTTCACGTGAGATCATGTATGAAACCTTAGATCACAGGATTAGCGATCTCTTTGGTTCGTTGTGTTTTTGCAGATGTTTAAGGATAAATCTTGGTGAACGCAGAATTGTCGGTGCAACGATTGCTACGATTTTCTAGCGGCGAATTTATAGAAAGAGAAAGAGCTTGGTGCCGGTTTGATCGATCAGTTCTGAGGCACTCTTACGAAAGTAAAAGTGAGTTGGTTCCATGTGCAGGGCAGTAACTGGAAGCGATATTCTTATTTACCGCAATCGTTTCAATTTATTTTCGTTGCACACGTTTTGTCGCGGGGGAGGGAGAAAACGTATATTGTTCAGCGTATCACGTACTTTCTTCTTGTGTTATTGCTGTCGAATGTAAATACGTATGCCCGGAAATAAATCGGTGCACACACCGCTTCCTTATAGATACAAAAACACGAACGCTCGCAAGAAGCTAATGCATCCGACTGACATCTTTCATCGGGAAATCGATTTATTATCGCTCGATCGGAATGAATTTTACAGCTGAACCATGAATTCTGTATAAATTCAGAACGGACAAGAACAAAAAGGAAATAAATTTTTTTTTTTAAATTACGATTCTACGATACTTTCACTTATCGTTATCGCGAGGAGTGCTTCTATTCTATTTCGCATAGAAAAGTGAAAGAATCTTTTTTAATTAGTACAGAAGAAAGTGTAAACGTAACAAAATTCATTAATTTCTGTAACGAAGCTAAAAATATTACGACTGCAGAGTCTAAATGATAGTTCGAAGCATATTCTTTGAATTAATTAAAAAAATCTTTTTTTAATTGGTACAGAAGAAAGTGTAAACGTAACAAAATTCATTAATTCCTGAAACGAAGCTGCAAATATTACGACTGCAAAGTCTGAATAATAGTTTGAAGTATATTCTTTGAATTAATTAAAAAACATTTTTTAACTGATGTAGAAAAAAGTATAAACATAACAAAATTTATTGACTTCTAAAACGAAGCTAAAAATATTATGACTGCAGAGTCTAAATGATAGTTTGAAGCATATTCTTTGAAATAATTAAAAAATCTTTTTTAATTACTACAGAAGAAAGTGTAAACGTAACAAAATTCATTAATTCCTGAAACGAAGCTGCAAACATTTCGATTACAGAGGCTAAATAACAATTTGAAGCATATTCTTTGAATTAATTAAAGAACATCTTTTAATTAATATAGAAAAAAGTTATAAATGTAACAAAATTCATCAACTTTGGAAACGAAGCTGCAAATATATCGATTGTGGAGCTTAAATAATAGTTTGAAGTATATTCTTTGAATTAATTAAAAAATCTTTTTTAATTAGTATAGAAGAAAGTGTAAACGTAACAAAATTCATTAATTCCTGAAACGAAGCTGCAAACATTTCGATTACAGAGGCTAAATAATAACTTGAAGCATATTCTTTGAATTAATTAAAAAATCTTTTTTAATTAATATAGAAAAAAGTTATAAATGTAACAAAATTCATCAACTTTTGAAACGAAGCTGCAAATATATCGAATGCTGAGCTTAAATAATAGTTTGAAGCATATTTTTTGAATTAATTAAAAAAT
>JAOPTO010000856.1:63014-190711 GCA_033822845.1 Tetrapedia diversipes
ATTATGTGTAAGTTTAGAAACAGAATATTTTGTTTAAAAATTTGCATTGCTGTATAACATTTAATCAGGTTGATATATAATGTTAAGAGACAATAATTAAGTAACATTACAGAATAATAAATTAATATTTCTGTAAAGTGTGAAACGTTTCATTATGTGTAAGTTTAGAAACAGAATATTTTGTTTAAAAATTTGCATTGCTATATAACATTTAATCAGGTTGATATATAATGTTAAGAGACAATAATTAAGTAACATTACAGAATAATAAATTAATATTTCTGTAAAGTGTGAAACGTTTCATTATGTGTAAGCTTAGAAACAGAATATTTTATTTAAAAATTTGCATTGCTGTATAACATTTAATCAGGTTGATATATAATGTTAAGGGATAATAATTAAGTAACATTACAAAATAATAAATTAATAGTTTTGTAAAGTCTGAAACATGAAACGAATGATGTCTCTCAGACGTTATTGTATGTTAAGGGGTTAATAGTTTAATATGTCTTTGCAGTTTACATATGATATTGTTTAGAAATGTGTTACCATTGTATAAAGGAACGTTAGAAAATTTACAAACGAAGCATGAAAAAAGCCGATTAATAGGCTCCTGGACGATAAAGTGTTAAATATGCATCATTTGAAAGAAATAAATCGATATATTAATAAACATGAGAGCAATCTGTTCATATGAATGAATAACGGTATCGTGCAGTTGCGATGACTATGATGCAACCTATTTATAATCGATGCTTAGATGAGTCAAAGGCTGCACTTCAAGGTTTTATGCTAATCCATTCTTGCGCTCGAACATTAGTTTCTCTGGAAACAGTATCGCTATTCTTGAAACTTTCCAATAATTTGTTTCTAAACAACTGAAACTTTTAGAAGCTTCCTTAAATTTAATGGAAAAAGATGCTTCAGAATGTAGTATTAAAAGTATTTTGTGAAAGCAGTTAATATAAAGCAGTTAATATCTTTTAGATACTACTAACAATGAGAATTTTTATTTTTTTGAAGAGGAATGGAATTTAAAAATTATTAACTATTGTCTGATGCGCTGGCTGACAAACTGATCAATGAACTGTGGATTCTTATGCAGATTCAAATTTTTATAAGTATAACAGAAGAAGTAGAACTTAAATAGAGATCTGCCTTTCCTTCTAAATAATGTTATTGAGATATTTTGTATATTTTTGCATATTATGTGCATTTTGTACAAAGGTGTACAAATAATTTTTGGAGCCACCGTACTTTTCTTCGCAAACGAAACATAATCGCTAACCACAAACTATTGTGGCGACCTTCCTGCCCTCGCCACTAGGAGGGATTTACCGACTATCTTTCTCGCAGGTGCTCAAGCCAAGCCATGATTTCTATGTATAAGAGCTCTGACCTGTCCCTTCCTACCCTGTGTCTAAGGTAGAGGTCTGCTAGATAAACCTTACTGATGAGTTCAGGCCTCAAACGAAACACAGCTTTCCCATTCCTTTTCCTTCTCACACCTTCTCTTACCAATAGCCACACTATGTTCATTAATTAAGAAGTTCGAATGATATAAGAGAAAGTATTAATCAGAGAAACAGTTAAATAGTAAGTCTAATATTGTGGAAAGAATATGACTTAATCATTTGTCTGTACAGTTCATTATTAATTCTTTGAACTCAGAAACCCACAGGTACTAGCAGTATTAATCAGAGAAACAGTTAAATAGTAAGTCTAATATTGTGAAAAGAATATGACTTAATCATATGTCTGTACAGTTCATTATTAATTCTTTGAACTCAGAAACTCACAGGTACTAGCAGTGTTTATCAGAGAAACTTCTAAATAGTAAATCTAATATTGGGAAAGGAATATGACTTAATCATTTGTGTATACATTTCATTATTAATCCTTTGAACTCAGAAACCTATAGGTACTAGCAGTATTTATCAGAGAAAAATAGTTAAACATTAAATTTAATATCGTAAAAAGAACATGAACTTAATCATTTATGTATACATTTCATTATTAATTCTTTGAACTAAGAAATCCACAGATACTGGCATGAATATTCATTCTATCAATTCAGAATTCCACGCTTCAAAAGGCTATAAAGCGTTAAGCTTCATAAATTCTATGAATCACCTAAACTCATACACGAAAGTTGAATTTTATTGTGCACGTTGCAATGTGTTCTATTGAAATAATTGAAACCAATTCAGCGCGACGAGCGAAACACAAAGCAAAATTCGTTTTCCCAGTCACGTTTCACGAAATCCATTGAACTATCGCAGTCAATGCCAGGGCGAAGCATAAGCGTTTCTGGTCTGTCCAAAAATTAGCATGACAATCCTCGTTTGCTGTACACGAGCCGGTTTCTGCGTACGTGTTCAGAGAGAAGCTGGGGAAGAAGCGACAGGTGAATAAGTCTGGTGGATTTCGCAAGACCTACGCGTCCGACAGCACCCGTACGGCTGTCTTCAACGCGAAAGAGGATGCAAGATGACACGCGTAGTTGTCCCATTTCCCGGCAGAACGTATCCGCCGGAAGCGAGGAAGATGTGAAAGGATTCGCGAATGGTCGGCTGGCGAACGCAGTGTAAATTATTCCTTCGAAAACGTCGAAGCGAGTACTTGCAACGAAACGTAGGGTATTTGCCCCGAAAAGCCGGACAAAACTGTTTCCATATTCACTCAATCTTTAAACTGACATAACTTCGCTAAAATTTGTAATTTATATATCGATTTATGTATAGATAATCGACAAAAGTGTGATTAGAACGATTGAAGATAAAGAAATCTGTTTAAATGGATGTTGAAGTGAAGAAACTTAAGAAGGAAATTAATCATTTTGAGGAATCGTTAAGTTTCTTGTTCCTTTGAAGATCCCGCCATTTCTTTGCTTACGTTGCCATTTCCTTTAATAGTCACTCCTGAATGTGACTATAATTATAGGTATATCGCAAGTATAAATCTCGGTGTATTGCATATCGAACCTTTGAATTGATTATGATTAATTTCAACTTGGCACATGCTGCCATTTGAACTCAAACGGGACGCAAAGTTCGATTACTTGGAAACACCTGTATTTCGAAATACAAAATGGATTATAAGTTGTTGGATACTTAATAATTGTAATAGTATTCACCACAATATTTGTTTGTTATCGTACTAATAACTATTCTAGTAGCACAGTAACCATGTTAGTATTAATAGACAGTAACCAATAGGTACCATTTTTAAAGGACACACAGCGTTGCTTATAATGATATATAATATAATAAGAAAAGGAATCAAGTATAATTACTAGACCACAGATTGTTAATTAAGGAAATGAAATTTGAATAAAAATTAGTTCTACTTCCTAAACTACATGACAATTAGTTTACTTTGGATAGTTCGTGTAATTTTGCATATCGTTTGCATTCGGTGCTTCCTTGTACACCTTAAATTCCCTATAAATGCATAGAAAACTTGCATTAATTATTTTAATATATATTTACGTTAAAATAACAAATATTTGACACGTGAATGCAGCTCCATAAAATAATTTACGGTTCACCCTGTAGGTACACACAGTGTCAGTAACAACCTGTGGTGCAATACAATTGTGAGATCTATTCTGCGTTCCGAAAACCGACATTCAGATAATCGACGTTCCATTAACCCTTTGAGGCACACGATTTAAAAAAAAATAAAAACTCAAGTTGCACAGAATTCACTGCACCACACAATTCTCCAACTTTAATCTAACGCGTTTTGGCTTGTATCAATTTTGTTTTCACTTATTCACGCATTTACCGTTGAATGAAAAACTTTGAATGAAATATTAAACTATTTGACTATGTGTAACTTCAACTTTTCGAGGTGGGTTAACCCTTTGACATACAAATAAAACGGAATTTGTTGCGTTTGAAACATACTATTTAATTTAGCCTCGACCGAACAGTTATGTGCAAACTTAAGAACAGAACATTTTATTTTGAAATTTGCATTGCTGTATAACACTTAATCAGGTTGATATATCAAGTAACATCATAAAATAATAAATTAGTAGTTCTGTAAAGTATGAAACATTTCAAAATATTTTGGAATGTATAGAAAGCTGTTGGAGTCACAGAGACGTCAACGTCCAAAATGGCACATGAAATGAATGACGTCTCCCAGACGACATTGTATGTTACAATTCGTTAGAACAAAGAGAGGCCTTTTCCAGATCGAGGTTCTGGGGTAAGCGTCATGGGGTTAACCAGAGTCCTTTTTCCGGAAGACTACATAGCCTTCCCTACTCTGTGGCCAAATCCTTCAGGACAAAGGTCCTATCTTTTAAGCAATGAAACGTCGAGTTACCAGCCATTTCTAAACTTTCTCACGCCTACTATAAACAATACATCCCTCGACACCCGATGGCTACGTATCTTCAGGACACGTATCCATCAAATAGCGCCTTGGGGTTCCATTCATATTTTCTATTAAAATACCCCGTCATAAATCGTTCACACGTCAAAGTTACGGTCTAGGCTATTCCAGCAACCACTCAAAAATATACAATCGTTAACACGTATGTCAACGATTTAAAATATATCTCACCGTGCACAAAGATCTAAGCAAAAGATGGTACCAGTTTTAACCCCGCTAACCCCAAAGAGTTGAACGTCGTTCGGATAATCGACGTCCCTGCAGCATTCGAAAGTACGAAACGAGCGAACGAACGTTCCCGAGCGACGAAGGCAGGGCCAGGTAAAATGCACACGGTGGAAAAAGCGTTTAGAGTCTAAATACGGCCTCGAGGGGAACAGTGAGAGTGAACGTGACTCGTTTCGTATGGGCGTTGCGAACGGTTGGGCATTTGGTATGCAAGAATCGCGGTGCCCTTGTCTTATGAACTGTGTCGTCCGCAGAATCGCGTTGGCACTCGCTTTTTCCTTCGTTTAACGGTTGGAAAGCGAGCAGCGTGTTGAGGAGCCTCGCTGATGGGGCCATTGTTAATCACCACGATTCTCATTATGCCGTTTTAGCTCGGTGGACCTTTCACTGACGCCGTTATGTTATACAATAGGATCGGTTTAACGAACGCGCTAGGCGTTTCATCTGTTTCCCAACCGTGATTTCTAATTTAATAATTGAAAATCTCGCGGAGAAAATGCATGGTACAATGGCGGGCGTTTTTAACTTTACGGGAAATTAGGATTTACTGTTATTAGATCGTAGCATGTGATTATGCAGATTTATAAGTGTGGTCGAAAGCAAGTTTTTTATTCGTTAAAATAAGCTTCGCTAAATTTAACATACTTCTGTCGGCAAATTCCAAGATATATCGCATTTAACTAGCTAAATAACCCATGAGGGATAATAAAGCTTATGGAAAAAAAGATATATAGTATTTAAGATGGTAGGCGATAGGCTTCGTTTTATCGTGTAACAATCAACGTTTAGGAACAAGTTTCTTTCATAAAATGCAAAACGAAATTTGCAACTATCCTTTCATATACAACAGAAATAGAGTGAGCTTAGCTGGTAATCTAAGATTAGTAATTAGAATTGATTGCAGGTGGTGTAATCTCTGTCTTAGGAAGCTTTTTATTGTTTGAAAATTCATTAAGGATTATTGCAATAATTAAAATAAATAATTCTATTTATAGATCATAGAAAGTTTAGTAGTGAAGGTGGAATTTCCTATGAAATTCTACCAGAAGAAGCAAACACGATATTTATTACTTGTTTATCAATCGTTTAAACGCTGATAAAAATGAAATTGTGACTAGATCGTTACGCGAACCGCTTGTTCCGTAGTTTTCTGAAATACTGTAAATTTAAGTGGCGCACCGGTGCATTCTGCACATTCTGGTACGTTCTGCGCTTCGAGCCAGCCAAGCATGACCATGTTTAACCCTTGCCTTGGATACATTTCCACTCTCACTCTGCTTCTTTCGTAGTTTCCCACACTTTATTTTGCATTTCGTTTCTCACATTTCACCATCGGTGAGAGAGACACGTCAAAAATTTCTCGTGACTCAGTGTTCCGGCTTCGATTCACCGGTAACCGCCGATGCGTATCTTTATGACGTCGAGAAAAATTCGCAGCAATTTCTACGCTCAAAGCATTCTGCCATTCTGTCGTTTTGTCTAGACAGGAAAGTGACGCGAGCGCACTCCGTTGAACATCAAATTTGCATTTTACTCTGTGTTTTGAATTAAATTGGTGGCGAACGATTGAATTATTGAAATGGTATTAAAATGTGGATGAAATGGTTAGGATAAGGAAAAATGTTTTGATAAACTCTATGTTTTGAATTAAATTGGCGGCGGATGATCGAATTATTAAAGTGGTATTAAAATGTGGATGAAATGGTTAGGATAAGGAAAAATGTTTTAAAAAACTCTATGTTTTGAATTAAATTAGTGGCAGATGATCGAATTATTGAAGTGGTATTAAAATGTGGATGAAATGGTTAGGATAAGGAAAAATGTTTTGAAAAACTCTATGTTTTGAATTAAATTGGTGGCGAACGATTGAATTATTGAAATGGTATTAAAATGTAGATGAAATGGTTAGGGTAAGGAAAAATATTTTGAAAAACTCTATGTTTTAAATTAAATTGGTGACGGATGATCGAATTATTGAAATGGTATTAAAATGTGGATGAAATGGTTAGGATAAGGAAAAATGTTTTGAGAAACTCTATGTTTTGAATTAAATTAGTGGCAGATGATCAAATTATTGAAATGGTATTAAAATGTGGATGAAACGGTTAGGATAAGGAAAAATGGTAATTCTTAAATGGGTTTATTGCAGATCTGTATTTAAGAGCCATGAAATTTCTTGGCTTCTACTTTTCTTAGTAGTTTAATCACCAAATAAAGCTAGTATTGAGTTGTGCAACAAAAAGTGTGTCGATTTCTTACATACGAGTAAATTCCAATGAAAATTCAGCATTTTTGAAGAAAATGGAACTTTTAAGTTATTTGATTCGTACTTATTGGATGCAGAAATAATTACAACAAAACAGGTTTTCTCACTTAAGTATCAACACAAATTTTTGGGATAATTAAAAATATGTTAATTAATTTGATAGATTTAAGAGAATTATAGTAAGTAGTCTGTTTTGGAATCTATTGAGATTCTATTCGTAGCATTATCGAACACAGTTCTCGTTGAAACATAATAACACCATTTATATTATCCTTTCACGTTTCTGTAATGTCGATCTCAGATCATTAGATGCCTCGCCACCTAGATAATTTATTCATTTACTTGTTCTTTCTTTCTTTAAACGGGAAAAATTCTTTATCCATAATAATACACCATCAGTAGTTAACACATTGCTTACGGGAGACGAGATATCTCGTGCTTAGCAATCCGAACGTTGTGACCGGGGACGAGATATCTCGTTTTCAGGTTTCTTCAACTCAATCGACGATTTAAGGAACTTGTAAAATAAACAATTAAATTTTTGAAAAAAGTAAAAAATGTAAAAGAAATATGAAAGATATATAGTAATATTTCAGAATACTTTAAGTGTACATCTGCTACCAAATGCGAATTAAAAAAGTGAATATATGCATCGTGTTAACACATTGCGGACGGATGACGAGATATCTCGTCTTTCCTATTTCGTCGTTAGAAGTTGTCGACGAGATATCTCGTCTTTCCTATTTCGTCGTTAGAAATTGTCGACGAGATATCGCACAGTTGTTACGTGATAGTCAAGGGCAGCTTTTGGTGATTTGTATTGCAAATTAATTATTTGAAACCCTGAAATATGGATAACGACAAAACGATTAACAATATTACAGAAATATTTGCGGACAGTTTCTGGAATACATCAAATGATGACGAAAATATGAATATTTGTGAGAACGATGATGACTTTCAAGATAAAAATGTTACATGTTTTACTAAATATCATACTTTGAAAAATGTTTAGTTTGTACAAATTTTTACTTATTGAAAAATATTTAAAAAATCATTCATTTTTAAAGTTGTAGTTGAAAATAAATATTTCACGCGACAATGATTTTTAACTACTAACAAATCATCACTAATTTAAAAAAATTCGACGCAAAAAAATAGCCGGTCACTGGATATGGTCAGCAATAGAATGTTTGGTCCGCAATGTGTTAATATTATAGTCTTCGATTGGATAGCCTCCGTTGACCTCTCTACGATCGAGCTTACGAAAGTCCCGCACTGAACGTACACGCATACATCATTTAATCCTCTAATTAATCCGCAAGCCTGATCGAAGCCCTAGACGCAAGACTGTGAAAGTTTACGGTTAGACTGTTAATTAGGCGGATTTGTTATCGTCATACGTTTCTTACGATCAAGCCGCGGCATATATAATGATCCAAAGTTCCTGCGAGCCTACGGTGTGATACTTTTCGCGGCGAGGCGCCGAGTCTTCCTGTACTGAAATATTTTCGCTCTCACTTTTTCCCCCGGTCTGGCCTGTCTAATGAGCCTGTTCCCGCGAAGGCGTGCAAAAACGGGAAAGTCTGCGCTAAAACACCGTTTACTGGAAACTGTTACCGTGTGCACGGTTCCACGTTACACCGACAACTCTCTGGGTTCCAGCCTGTGAACATAGGTTCCGGCAGTAGCCTGGTTTTCAAACGTTTTCGATTTTTGTCCTGTTCCTAGCGCGTTTCACAGGTGCAACCACCTGTCTCTTTGATTTAACCCTACCTCGATCCTCGAATTTTACCGCAATGGGTTAATTAATAGTCCAGTTTAAGTAACCGTTTGAGTCCTGGAGGTCTTTAACCTTTAATTTGATAAAGTCCGGCGTGACGGACACATTTTTAAAATAAATCCTGACAAGTTTTTATTTCATGTTCATCGATTTCTAATCGATTAAACGTTTATTTATACCATAAACAAATAGTAAAAAAATTCGCCTCAGCGAACATATAAATCTGAGCATTTATTTCAAAGTAATTGGCAAGGTCCGCTGTGACGGACACCACTTTTCCCAGCAGTGGGCTATTGTAGATTTAAAAAAAAAAATTCCAGGACTTTATGACATACCCCTAAAGCTACAAAATTGTCAAATTCATATATTTTGAATATTTTGATCGGTGCCAAATTAAGGGTTAACACTATTCTTACCTCAACCGGTCAAATGACCGTTTTTAAAATTTCGATTAAAGTTTCATAGATGCAACGTAATTGAATCGCCTTTAAACTTCAGGCTTTTTCTCAAATATACGTATAATACATTTTTCAATATTCATTTCTTTTTCCATTATTTATTTTTTGAGAAAAATTTGTAGTCTGTCTTACGTGGGAATGTCGCGGTAGGAATAGGTACACGTGAATTGTCGGTAGGGATAGTGTTAACGAATAGGTGTACACCAAAAAGAATTTGAAATTGCAGAACTGAAAGGAAAATAGATTTGGGTATATTTTTGTATCGTTCCATCAATAAAATTCTGCAAAAATTGCTAGGAATAATAGTAATTATTTTTGTAAATTTTACTCGTGAAGTTCAAAACCCGTCAAATTGACGGGTCCCGTAAACCTAGTGTTAAAAAAATCCGATCGAAAAGACCCAAGCGCCGCGATAGCGCTTCTTTTATCTCTTGTCTAAAAGACCCGCCTTTAAACGGTAAATACCACAATTAACTTGGTGACATATATACGAGATATTATGATTGTAATAATTTGTTTGTTCGTGTTTTAGTCTTCTAACTGTGTCCGCATAGCAGTTTGCTGTTAATGAGTTTGGATGGGTGAGAATAAATTGGAGTTGTTGATCGATATTCACACTTAAAAGTAGGAGTGTTAAGGGTTAAGCCCGGGGTTAATACTAAAACTACCAAGAGGGTCAAAATGACCCAATTTACAATTTTTCATAAAAATGTGATAAATCTACTATGGGCGTTTACACATTTGAAAATTTACTATGATTTTTATTATGATTGCTAAAATTTGTTTTCCTTATATTACGTATTTTTTTGTACAGTTTTCAATTTGATTTCTTTGTCTCCAATAAGTGTACCCTAATCGTCATTAGTTATAGTGTTAATCACGCATCCCGATAATTTCGTCTGAATCTTCGTCGACGGGCACGAGGTAAACGAACGCTGCCCTAATTTAAGTTGTCGATCGATATTCACACTTAAAAGTAGGAGTGTTAAGGGTTAAACCCGGGGTTAACACTAAAACTACCAAGAGGATCAAAATGACCCAATATATAATTTTTCATAAAAATGTGATAAATCTACTATGGGCGTTTACACGTTTGAAAATTTACTATGATTTTTATTATGATTGCTAAAATTTGTTTTTCTTATATTACGTATTTTTTTTGTACAGTTTTCAGTTTGATTTCTTTATCTCCAATAAGTAGTACCCTAATCGTCGGTAGTTCTAGTGTTAATCACGCATCCCGATAATTTCGTCTGAATCTTCGTCGACGGGCACGAGGTAAACGAACGCTGCCCTAATTTAATTGTTGTGTTTCATTAGACGACCGCTCGGCAATTTTCTTCTCCTTGTTGTGCAACGAGAAAAACGACCGTAAACCGGCTCTTAACAACGACCAATTTGCGTCAGGCAACGCGTTGCAGCCACGAATTCGCGGCGTGATTCGTGGAGAGCGAGTACAACCGATGATGACTGTTCGCATCCGAGGAAAGCAACCGAGATTTACCCCGTAATATTTGTACGTGTCAGCCTCGCTTTCGCAATTTATCGACCGACAGTTTCACCGTCATCGGTTTCTACGGGGCTGAATCTAGGTCTTGGTGACCGCCGGGGACCGCTGCGCTCAAAATTGATGCATCGTTGTTATGACGCGCACGTTCTCCGCTTTTCGCGCGATCGATTATAACGTCTCGCTTGGTAGTCCTTCGTGCATGGTAACTTTCGTTTCGTGGTGTCAATAATGACATTTTTAAAAATACAATGTTTGTGAAATAATTCAACTCTTTTAGCGTGTAACAGGAGAGATACTTGTGCAAGATTTTGATTATAATAATAAGGGGTGTGTATTTTAAATTATGTACGACGATTGTTTAGATATAATAAAAGAAACGAAAAAGTTTCTGATGGCAACGAAGCAAATAATTATTAGGATATTCCGTGCATTATTTCATTACATTAGTTTTTTATGAAACTGTTTAACTTTTTTAGCGTGTAACAGGAGTGATACTTGTACGAGGCTTTAATTATAATAATTAGGGTTGTGTATTTTAAATTATGTATGACTGTTGTTTAGATCTAATAAAAGAAATGGAAAACTTTCTGATGACAACCAAGCAAATAATTTTTGGAATGTTCTTCTTGTACTTTGCATTGTTTTATTAAATTATATTTTTTATGTAACGATTTAACTTTTTTAGCACGTGACAGGGTAGAAACTTGTACGAGGCTTCAATTATAATAATATGGGTTGTGTATATTTGAATTATGTACAAGGGTTGTTTAGATCTAATAGAAGAAATGGGAAAGTTTCTGATGGCAACGAAGCAAATAATTATTAGAATATTCCTTTTCTACCTTGCATTATTTTATTAAATTATATTTTTTATGTAACGATTTAACTTTTTAGCACGTAACAAGGCAGGTACTTGTACGAAGCTTTGATTATAATAATATGGGTTGTGTATTTTAAATTATGTACAAGGGTTGTTTAGATCTAATAGAGGAAATGGGAAAGTTTCTGATGGTAATGAAGTAAATAATTATTAGAATATTCCTTTTCTACCTTACATTATTTTATTAAGTTGTATTTATTATGAAACGATTTAACTTTTTTAGCGTGTGACAGGGTAGATACTTGTACGAAGCTTTGATTATAATAATAAGTGTTGTGTATTTTAAATTATGTACAAGAGTTGTTTAGATCTAATAGAAGAAATGGGAAAGTTTCTGATGGCAATGAAGCACATAATTTTTGGGATATTCTTCTATACTTTACATTACTTTGTTAGAGTATGGAAGGGTTACAATATTCTTTATCTTACAAAAGCTTAAGGAAATTAAAACTGTGCATGCAGTTATTTATTTATTTACGAAATTTTAAGTACGATATACTAATTATAATTAGCACCTTTATAGAATTTTAATTAGTTTTCTCTTTCGTGAGGAAAAATCGTTATTCCTAGCATGTCATGGAAAATGTTCCGGCGTGTAAAGTTTTGCAACAAATAAACTGCTATGTTTAAAAGTTTTACGGTTCAAACGTGTAGAATAATCATCGTTATTACGGTGGTACTAAACGTATTAGTTTTGTTAATAATGTATAACGAGAGGCAACACTATAATTATTCGCAGAACTTGTTGCAGACCGCGAATTAGAAAATTTTATTACCGAACCGCTTCACCGTCGAAGAAGCCTTTAAAATATTCTGCACGAGTTCCGTTGAAAAAATTCGTGAGAATCTCGCGGAAATTTTATGTCGTTATATGATTTAGTGGAAAGTTACCCAGCGCCACTTTATAATCGCGAAATGAAAAAGTAGAAGTTTCACTCTTATGGTAATACGCTTCCATGATTTATAGTAATGATTATAGTTCGGTTCATTAACGGTGCAATACCTGATTAATCTCGAAAATCCGTTCGCACGAGATAGTGATCTCTCTTTCTATATATATATATATTTTTTTTTTCTTTTTTAACGAGGATTATATAATCCCTTAACACTATTCCTACCGACACTTCACGTATACCTATTCCTACCGCGACATTCCCACGTAAGACAGACTACAAATTTTTCTCAAAAAATAAACAATGAAAAAAGAAGTGAATATTGAAAAATGTATTATACGTATATCTGAGAAAAAGTCTAAAGTTTAAAGGCGATTCAATTAAGCATGTTTCCTTTTTTCCAAGAATTAACCCTTCGACTGTTAAGGACACATATATGCATGTGATGAAATTTACTATAGCATTGTCTCTCTATGTGACAGTTTGTTATTATTCTCTATTTGGAAATCGCAATCCTCGTTTCTCGGAATATTTAAATTCATATGCGTTTGTTTTTCGAACTTCCACTTACTGCAACACAATTGCTAGTGTATGAGTAACAATGATGCTATCGACGCAAAATACTTCGACCTGGAGTATTCAGTACTCAAAGGGTTAAAATAAGTAGTATCATTTTAATGATTTTATACACACGTTTAGTTTGTAATGACTGTTACTGGTTTCATAAAATAAAATGAAACTTAGTGTAGTTGCATTCTGTAAATTTTTAAAATTCTCTTAACACTATTCCTACCGACACTTCAATTATACCTATTAAAAAAATAAACAATGAAAAAAGAAGTGAATATTGAAAAATGTATTATACGTGTATCTGAGGAAAAGTCTAAAATTTAAAGGCGATTCAATCACGTTGTATCTATGAAATTTTTATCGAAATTTTAAAAACGGTGGTCATTTGACCGGTTGTGGTAGGAATAGTGTTAAAGTGGGAATCGAGAAGCGCAGAATCGAGCGAGTAAATGTTTAGATTTAACGCGTTGCTTCTTCTCGTAATCGATAGCAAGTATCGACTGATTCGACGATTACAACGGAGAAGAAAAAGTTTCTCAGAAGCTGGCTGAAAAAGGAGGTGTATGAAATATTCATAACTTGTAACAGCCGACCCTGTTTCGATTGCGTACCGTCCACCGTTATTTATGATCGACCAGGCAGAGTAAAACGAAAGTGAAATGCGTATCGATTGCTTTTCACCGTAGAAATCGATCTATTAAACAATAGAGATATCATACTCGTATATATAGGAACCGTATCGAAGTTTATGTGAAATTTTAACGTTCAGAAAGTTGAATGTCCGATGTCTTAAAAATCGTTTCGAAGAAAATTATAGCAATGGAATTTAAATACAGTTGCAATTATTTTTTGCTGTATAAGCAAAGCATGGAATATAATGATATTTCATTTCAATTTTAATTAGTCTGCTGTATGTTTTTCTGATAAATTTATTAGACAGATTTATGAACTGTGACACGATATTAAATTTGATTGAGGTATAATTTATGCAGTTCTTGTATTACTACTTGTAATTAATAATTCCTGACTGTACATTTATTCTATTTGTTTGCTGTAATAATGTTTAGAAACGCTGGTTACTGTTCATAACAGTTGAGTTTAAAGACTGGCTTGCTGCTGAAAGAAAAAATGCACAAAATAACAGGTTCTGGGTTAAATTGGTGAAAGTGGCAGTAATAAAACATCCTACTGTAGCAGACACTTGCTCTTTGGTCAGTCTAGTCTCCAGCTTTTTCTTAATCGCATTTCTAACAACTTCTTACGCGTTGGAAATGCTTGACGAAATGTTAAAGTCCGATAAATCTGATAAAGTACGGTTAAATATATTCAGAACAAAAATGTCATATGCTAGAAACTAGTATGACAGCCGAGCATTTTAATTGCAGATAAATTAATCGACGTGTCAAAATTTTACATAGGCTGTTTGACGTATTTCCAATAAAATCTAAGAAACCTTTTTCCGATATCGTACAATTCACATGCGTGGAATCTATTTGTTTAATAATAACAACCGAGCTCGCTCACAATTAAGAATAATTAATCAGTTTTCCACGATCGAAGCATTCATCGTTATTTAACCCTTTGAACGCTATAGACGTATATATGCGTCTGGCGAAATTTGCTACAGTATTGTCTGTCTATGTGGCAGTTTGTTATTACTCTCTAATTGACAGTCGTTATCTCTGCTCCTTGGAATATTTAGTATTCAAATGCGTTTGTTTTTCGATCTTTCACTTACTGCAACGCAATCACTAGTGTACGACTAACAGTAATCTTATCACCCAAAGCATTTCTGTGGTGATTTGTTGGTTCTTGGAGTATGTGGGTGATGTCTATGAGAGTGAGAGTTTATGGTTGTATGGATGGATGAATATGGCGAGTGCATGTGAAAGACAATGTACAGTGGCTCCAAAAAGTATTCGTACACTGTGTTACAAATAAATTCATTTAACCTTAAAGTTCTGATTTCAATGAAAGTTTTTCATAAAATTTTGTAAATATGTGGAACGTAATAGTATGTTTATGGATTAATTTTTTCTTTCATTAAAATACCACCTTAAGGAGGTGAAAACGTTAAGTTTTTCTCGTATTTTAAATATAATTTTGTAATGGTGTGTGACCTTTCGAATAAAAGATGTTCAATTTTTAATCTTCTATTACTCAGTCATGGAAAAAGATTCCAGAGAAACTTATATTCAAAGCATGAAGAATCGCTAAAACTTTGAGGATAACTTTTAACCACTCAAAAAGAATTCCCGTCGAAAAAAAAATTGCCCCATGTATAACCCATTATGCTCTATACACATGCAAACATTCATTGAAATTAGAATTTCAGGATTAGGTAAATTTCCATGAAATGTAGTGTACGAATACTTTTTGGAGCCACTGTATGTATACCTTAAGTTCATGTAGTGGAAAGAATGTGGCGATGTATCATCTGTATGATTTGTTTATGTGTTATGGTTAAAAAATAAGAGAATGTTACAAAAAAATTGAAGCGATTGTCTTTGTATTTCGTCGATTGATGTTCCCTATATATTTGAATAAACTGCGTTAATTTCGTTTTTTCTTCACTCACAATTTCGACCTAGTGTATTCAGCACTCAAAGGGTTAAATAAACTAAAGATAAAACTACATTTCCTGTGACCATCACAATTACATATAAATAGAGATACAATAGAAATAAATTCTGAAAAGTAATATCTCTTCTGGTTCAAATAAACTTCACGAACGAGGTTGAATTGGACGAATCGAAAAGCATGGCTCACGTTTTTACGTATGCATACGGATTTTCGCACAAGCAATTGTTCGATCTCACGGGAGAAGTTCATGAGTGAAAACTAGAGTGTATGAAAGTTCCCACAGGAATTGAAAAAGAGAGAACGCTTCTCTGTTCGTACAAGAAAAACGCTTTCGTTAATTATGATTAATTTTCTATAAATGGCTACGCGTGAGTACGAGAAACGACACAATGTTGCAACCCCGTCGTTGCTCTATGCACATACGAACTCGTTAATTCATAATTAACGAGTACTCGATCACAATGAGTGGAAGGAAAAGTGAAACACGTTGATTAGTATGGTTGTACTGATGACCAAAAGTGGAAAAATTAACACCCTATTGGAGACAAAGAAATCAAATTGAAAACTGTACAGAAAAAAATACGTAATATAAGAAAAACAAATTTTAGTAATCACAATAAAAATCGTAGTAAATGTTCAAATGTGTAGGCACCACAGTAGGTTTACCACGTTTCTATAAAAAATTACAAATTGAGTCATTTTGACCCTCTTGGTAGTTCTAGTGTTATTAGTATGTAGAGTATTTGAGTTAAAATAAGCAACAAAAATTGAATAGAAAACGTTTAAAATAAAATTTGCTTAATTATTCTTATTAACGCACTCAAATATCGAATATACCTGAAACTGAACATACATGCAAAGGTAAAATAACTGACTACCATTCCAAAACTAATAATATTAATAAGTTCATATTTAATTCATACTTTTCTCTAAAGAAGAAATTAATGAAAGCTGTGTTTGGTTTAGAAAGTAACAAATTTCGCTGTATTAAAGGATTGATAATTCCCTTGTACAGGATAACATCATGAAAATGGCAGGTGATATTAGTTGCGGAACACAATGAAGGTATTCTTACGAAGCAGGTGAAACTGAAGTAACTGCACGAACTAAGGTTCTCTTTGAAAGAAAATTAACTCTTGTATCCCGAGTAACAAGGTATAGGCTTAGCGCGCACGAACAATGTGTAGGTACACGTTTTCTATGGGGACTTTAATAGATTATTGTTTTAACAAGCCGCACTGTAGCATGAATTATTCTCCGGTACAAGGATGTCTGCAACCACTGTGGGAAAGGTACAGTCATTTTCCGTTAAATAGAAGTTTCACGCGTCGTAATTGTTATGCGAGCTCTGGATGTGTATGGTATCACAATCGTGAACGTATCAATATAAATTTATAATTCGACGGAGTTTCATAAATTCATAAATGGCGAAGTTAAAAGATTGATCACTTCTTTATCCGTTTAATTAGTTTCGTGGCGAGGCAAAGGAGCTTATTTATTATTAACCGATTATATCAGCATTGCCAGATGGAAAGCGAATGTACAATAACAATAGGAAGATAATTTTTAGATTGTGGATTTTTATGCGTTTATAGGAAACTTAAATGCAGAAATAATTACAGCATGAATGTAACATATAAAAATATACAAAGCACACGAAACAAAAACATCCTTTGTAATTTTTAGAAAATGAAGTATATATTCCATTTTCTTTGATATGTCTGTAAAAATATAAATTTATGCAAAAACGCATAGTTTAACAATTATACTTGGATTAATTATGATTCAATTGTAGGTTTTTGATAATATTGTTAAGGCAACAATGTTTCACTTGACATGGCCAACTTCGTATCAAATTGCAATTAGTCTTCCTGTTGCTGGTGTATAATTTTAGTTCTAGTTCTAAGAACAGCGAGAACATTGTAATCACTTGTTTGCCTAATCCACTGATCACTTAACGTTACTCCTAACATGGGGGCGAAAGTTTGTTGCAGGTATTCGGAACACACTTTATTGCATAATTTTCGACACAAGTTAACACTTCCAATGCAAAGTTGATGTTACTACTGAGGTATTGAGATCAAGTGGCGCAACGGCATCGATAGTTCACTAAAATAATGATTGTTCTTCCAAATTTTCACACTCATAAAAACTAAGCACAGTTACACGGTTGCCTGTATACCTTTTGTAATTGCTTTTTGTTTGATTCATATTTTTCTATAAAATTATAATCAAACAAGCTATAATCGTACAGAAAATAATATAATATCGGTTTCTTAAATAAATTAAGTTGTCCTGATTATTAGGTTGCTGTATAAGTGCTATTCTTTCGTTTCTTAGCGTGAAAAATATAATAACGTTATAACTTCTAAAAGAAGATCTAATAATTACATAAAAACTCTATGGAGAAATAAATAAAGCAAAACAATAAATAATAAATAAATAAAGAACTATAATAAACAATGAAAAAAAAAATACATAGTTAAACGTGGAAAAATAATTTACTTTTAAAAATAAAAATATTTAGAGTGATTCGCAGTATATAAAATTTTTACGATTTGTGTGCTCTAAAGTATTTAGATTGCACCCCCACCCCTTCGATATTACATTCAGCATCGTTTCAAAGTAGTCAATACCACCACTTAAACAAAGTTTCTATATCGATAATAAACTATTTCTTACAACTTTTACGTTTAATCCATCACTACATACAAAAATCCACTTAATTGCCTTGACCAGCGCACATGGTGTTTTCAAGTATACGCCCGGTCAAAGGACATTGTCAATGAAACCCCACGGTGGCACCTATCAGACCAACGATCGCGACCCAACCTGTGTGCCTCAAGCCCACGTAGAAAGAGATCAACACGAATGAAGGTACACTCACGTCCATAAATCATTCGATACTTGTAAACTTCGTAAAGCTTATTGTAATAGACACTCCATAATACCTTGATAAGACAATACAATTTAATGTTTCCTATAAAGTAGGCAATTATTAAATGGTATCAGCTTCGTACAAAAGTCGCTGCTTTCGCTGAGAATGCGTATTTATTGTTTATTATTCTTGGAACCAATCACATTCTAAAGATTTCTTCCTGCTTTCAACTATATCACAGTATTCGTCAAGCGATAGACTTGTGAAAACTAAAGTTACAAAGCAAGACCGACGTACACTTTTACATAAACCTAACAGATTTGTTTGATGACCATGCATGAACTCTTCTACGTCTAACGTGAGAATTCCCAGCGACGAATCTTCGTTTTTAAAAGATCATAGATAAATTTCCAAATACGCACTACTTGTGAAAATTAAAGTTACAAGACAAACGCATTTAAGACCAACGAACACTTTTACATAAACCTAACAGATTTGTTTGATGACCACGCATGAACTCTTCTATGTCTAACGTGAGAATTCCCAGCGAAGAATCTTTGTTTATAGATCATAGATAAATTCCAAAAAAAGCACTACTTGTGAAAACTAAAGTTACAAAGCAAGACCGACGTACACTTTTACATAAACCTAACAGATTTATTTGATGACCACGCATGAACTCTTCTATGTCTAACGTGACAATTCCCAGCAATGAATCTTCGTTTTTAAAAGATCATAGATAAATTCCGAAATACGCACTACTAGTGAAAATTAAAGTTACAGACAGGTGCATTTAAGACCAACGAACACTTTTACATAAACCTAACAGATTTGTTTGATGACCACGCATGAACTCTTCTATGTCTAACGTGAGAATTCCCAGCGAAGAATCTTTGTTTATAGATCATAGATAAATTCCAAAAAAAGCACTACTTCTGAAAATTAAAGTTACAGAACTAGCGCATTTCAGTCCAACGAACACTTTTACATAAACCTAATAGATTTGTTTGATGACCACGCATGAACTCTTCTATGTCTAACGTGAGAATTCCCAGCGACGAATCTTTGTTTATAGATCATAGATAAATTCCAAAAAAGCACTACTTGTGAAAATTAAAGTTACAGAACTAGCGCATTTCAGTCCAACGAACACTTTTACATAAACCTAACAAATTTGTTTGATGACCACGCATGAACTCTTCTACGTCTAACGTGAGAATTCCCAGCATCAAATCTTTGTTTATAGATCATAGATAAATACCCAAACACGCACTCTAAAGATGAACTGTAAGGTTTCTACGGTCGTATCGACCACTTCCTTAGTTCTACCGGTTAAGTTCGTCCAGCGGCCGACGAATTACGAACGGGAGTGTACGCGTGCAGGCGATAAAGTCGATGTTATGTACATACCACAGATATAATCCTCATGGTGCACGCGTCGCAAAGGAGGAGGTTACAGGTAGCCGGTGGAACGATCCTCCGAGAGTTTCACTGAGAGAGTGCAGTCGTATAGTGCGGGGCTCGGTCCTTTATAACCTATACGAACGCTTTTGCTTATAGTGGGGGCCAGGCTAGTAACCGCGTCCTCCTGGACACGGCTTGTAACAGAGCCGCAAATTAGATTCCCGGGCGGCGGCACAGGGCCATTGCCAAACCAGAAACGCCACGGGGCCTGACATTGCCAAATTGTATGGGAGCACGCCGGTGTGACGCGTAACCGTTGCATTATGCGAACCGTGCGTGGACGAAGCGCGTCCGGTTAACTGGATATAGGTCGAGATCGTTTGTTGTTGATCGAGGGAGAAGCGTTTTATAAGCGCGAATCGATAATGATCTACCGTCGCCAGTTTGCTAGGAAGTATTCTTTCGCACCAGCCTCGCCTTCCTCGATTCTTTCGCCTGACGTCGGTGATGTAATTTTGGGTATTGTTCGCGACTGCTCGGCTACCGGTGAGCGATGATCTTTACGAGAACGCGTGGAAAGGCTCGACGATAGTTTCGTGCGTTTTCGGCGGCCATTGCTACGGGCAATGCTGATGTTACGCGCTCTGATGAAGATTGATTAGATAGGAAACTCGCGATTTGTTTTTTGCTGCAAGACTTCGGTTCTAGCGGCGCTAGAACAGAGGCTGGTAATAGGAGAGGTATTTTTATTTTTCGTTTGTGTTTTAAATTAATTGACGATTCCTGGGACATAGTCAGAGGAGAGGTGGAGATGTTGCGAAAGAAAATTGAGAAGATAGAAGTATTTTAAGATGGGGAAAATGGTCTCTTTTAATGGTAGTGTCGATACTGACGAAGACGAATGAATTAGGTGTTATTTAAATGTTACACTATCGACGAAGGTATTTTTATTTGTCGTGACATAGAAAATTGAGAACATAGAAGTATTCTGAGACAGAAAAAATGGTCTCCTTTAATGATAGTATCAATACTGACGAAGACAAACGAACTAGAGGTTACTTAAATGTTATACTATAGACGAAGGTATTTTTATTCGTCGTGACAGAGAAAATTGAGAACATAGAAGTATTCTGAGACAGAAAAAATGGTCTTCTTTAACGATAGTGTCGATACTGACAAAGACAAATGAACAAGAGGTTACTTAAATGTTATACTATTGACGAAGGTATTTTTATTTTCCGTGCCAGAGAAAATTAAGAAGATAGAAGTATTTTAAGACAGAAAAAATGGTGTCCTTTAATGATAATGTTAATACTGCTGAAGATGAATGAACTAGACGTTATTTAAATGTTACGCTATTGATGAAGGTATCTTTATTTGTTGTGACGGAGAAAATTGAGAACATAGAAGTATTCTGAGACAGAAAAAATGGTCCCTTTTAATGATAATGTCGATACTGGTGAAGACGAACGAATTAGACATTATTTAAATGTTACACTATCGATGATGGTATTTTTATTTGACATGACAGTGAGATAGGGCAATTTTTTTATCTTTGAAATCTAATCATGTTCCTTGCGTATACATACCGATATGCAGTTTCGTATGTTTAATATGCAAATTTTAGAAACCTGATTACTAATTGCCGTATTATAAGTGCGATTACTTGTGTAATGTTGAATTATAAGTTGCATGTACGTATGATAAGTTTGCCTTGTTAAAGTAATTAAACGCTGCTAACGGTTCTCACTGCCGAAGCATGCAAACGATCAACAAATGAAAGTGTTGGTTTGAAGAGAATACTAATAAGCCAATTTCAATGTTTTAGTGGCGATTAAAGTGGCACTTCGGTGTTATACAATTCGTTTCATTACCATCAGCATATAACTTTTAATAGTATACGATAAGAAGTTGGAAATGAATCATCTCTTAACGATGACCCGAATAATTCAGAATTCATAGAAATTTTCTGCAGTATACTCTACGTACATCTATTACGTTCGATTCCGCAATGAAACTGAAAAGAAAAGTTCTGCGACCTATATTTCTGAAAAAGGACTGCGGAACTCACACGACGAATTAATCGAAAACAGGCGATATCTTCGAATCGTCTAAAATAAAATCTCATGAAAGTAACTGGGGAAATATTTATCTCGTGCATTTCTCAACCATCTTACGAAATTATCCATAATGTATTTTATCACCATCGATACAATTGACAGTACAGTAATTATGAAATAACGATACCGTACACTTTTCCTACGTGCAATTATAGGAACACGCGAAACTTCGAGCAACGGCTGCACGAAATCGATGCCTGTAAATTTCTCAGAAAAGAGGAAGCTGTGTAAGGTGACTTCGAAACGTTAATTAATCGGTTTTAATCGCGATGAACGCTCTCCCCCGCGGAAATCCCCACGGTGTGCCTGCACGAAGAAAGTGTCGGCGGATATCGCGTGGTACGATCATCGGCGATATCTAAAACGCCTTGAAAATGCTGCATCTTAATTTGGGAGAGCCGTCGTAATTGATGTTCCTACTTCACACGCCGTGCACGGAACGCGTGCGCCGTTTGAAACATTGAGAGATCAACTCGCACTTTCGCTGATATTATTGACGGCAAACGCAGTTGCTCATAAAAAGCACTGAAGCATGCTCGTTCATGAAATTTTATAAAATAAAATTTGTACACAAACTTATTTTTGTAATTACATTAATTTTTAAATTAAATTTTAATTATTAAAATTAATTATTTCAGATTTAAAAAGTTTGAAATTAATAAGATTAAATTAAAATTAACCAAACCAAATTAGAATTAATCAAATTAATCAATTTGGATTAAAAATATTTGAAATTAATAAAAGTAAATAAAATTAACCAAATAAAATAAAAATTAATTATTATAAATTTTTTAATTAAATTAGGAATTTAAGAATTTTTTTTTAATTTATCTTTTTTCGAGACAATGTTTTAATATTAGGTTTACTGGACCTTTCAATTTGACGGATTTCGGATTTCATGAACAAGGTTTTCAAAGACAATTACTATTATTCTTAGCAATTTTCGTTGACTTTTATTGATGGAGTAATACAAATATACCCTAATACATTTCCCTCTCAGCCTCTATTTCTCAATATATGTATAATCCAAATACTTATACAAAAAAAGTCCTTAAATCTTGTGTTAATCGCGGTAAGATAAAAACTTCAAGATCGTGTATGTAAAATCTGATGTGAATTAAATAGTGTTCGTAGAAGTTGAAGAACATTTATAGTAAACATGCGAAAGTATTCAAACGCATACATTATTTTGTATTACCTCTTTACCGTACTTTGTACTATCTTTATTTTACCTAACTTGCTGCGTAAATTCGATGCTAACACCATAAATCTCTAAGTTTTAGAATACTTTCGTGACTTTATTTTTACACACGTTTACAGTAAATATTCTCCAACTGCAACAAATATTATTCGATTCACTTCAAAATTTATACATACATGTACATAATCTTGATACTTGTGTCTTATTAGGTTTCCAGTGATTAATTATTGTCTGTTGAGAAAAGTTTCGTTGATTTCCATTGTAGTAGTACTATAAAGTTTTTCCACTCACCTGTTTCATAAACATTGAAGTTCACTTTTATAATGCCTTTAAGCTCAGTTAAGAAGAAATGTGAATATTTGTTTATATAAAGGAAACAATGTACTAGTACACAAAAATGATAGTTCACATGTTTCCTTTTACTTTATTAACAGATATGATAATTTTTCTACTTAGTAGTCTGATTTTTAAAGATTTACGTTAATGTTTTGCAATACTAAAGGTATTTTTTATATATGGGTAAATAATGTATGTACATATGTTGCTACTGTATTAGAGTTACGTAGAAGATGAAAATTCTTCATTTCTAAACTCTCTAGAATCGTATTCATAGTTTACTTGATGATACGTGATAATTGCTTCAGTAATTAAAGGAATAAACATTTTACTTCGAACAACCATCATTAATGAAAAATTTAGATAAATCGATTACTGCTAACTTTAGATTATGGTCGTTACAATTTGAGCTCTAATTAAATTCCATCGATTTTCATAACCATGAAAGAAGCTATCGAACCATTCTTGAAATTTTCGCATCGTCTATTTAGAAAGTGTATTTGCAATTCGATTAAAGATTGAAATCCGTAAATCACATCTCAATTCTTGAAGTAAAAGTGCAGGAATTTTTTCAAAGTTATCCGTTGTCGTCTTTTTGTCGAGATAATCAAGTCAAGAGTATATCAGTTAAGAGTATAAATCCAAAAAGATTTTACAGATTTTAGGAAAATGTAATTTCCAAATTACCTTAAAACTGACTAAAAATTATAATAGAAGTAGTATTAGATATAAGTATGATACATCTTAACACTAGGTTTATGGGATTCGTCAATTTGACAAAAATAAAAATTTGCAAAAATAATTACTATTATTCTTAGCAATTTTTGATGAGCTTTATCGATGGAAAAAAAATCCAAATCTATTTCCCTCTCAATTCTGCAATTTCAAATTCTTTTTTATGTACACCTATTCCTTTTTTTTTTTAGAAATAAATATACAAGAAATGTCCCTAAATCTAGTGTTAATAGTAGCTTTCTATATTTTGCAGAATTATAGACAGAGAATACTTATTGAAATGTTTTCTGGAATAGAACAGTTACAATTTCTTCTCTTTTATATTCATACATCTCATTAAATGTCGAGAAAATCCCAAGTTTTTTGCTGACAGTGTAGATCATATCGTTCACGCCATGTTTTGAGGTCTGATAGTTTAGGAATCGTAAATCTAGTGTTAATGGACTTAAAAATCGTCACAAATTTTGGACGACGCGATAGAAAGCGAATCACGTTAAACGAACGTAAATCTTTATCCGTGGACGATATTAGCGCAACACGAAGTTGTAAAACGGGACGAAATCAATAACGGGAACGGCCAGCTTTATCGGTCATGATTTATGCTCGATCCTGGAGCCGGTTTCTCGGAAGAAAATGCGCTTACCTACTTTCATTACCGTGGCTGGGCGACGATCGTGCTCACTTTCGGTATCATCAATGGAAACACCGGGCGAATGGATGCACAGGCAATGCTCGTTCACGTCCTTCGCAACAGGATCGCGATTCTAACGGGTCTCGTCCCAAGACGGATACGGTTCATTATCAATGTCACTGTAACTTATGCGTACAGAGTGTATCGAGGAGGTTGAACGAGGCTCTGGCTACGATTTTTATGTTAAGATAAAGGGGAAAAAAAGGAAATGGTTTAAAATACACAAATGTATTTCCTGAAACAGGATATTAATGTTAGGAAGTTTAGTTTTTGATAGATTTTAACCCTTTTAATACCGAACGACGATATATCGTTGTGTATGCCATGGCGCCTAACTGTTTGCATCGCGAGAGAGCTCTATCTCAAAATAAATTTATAAAACGTTATAAATGTTTCAATTTTTTCTTTTATTCCGTAATATGCTTCTTGTTGAATTTTGTAAATATCATTCTTACTTCCGTTTTTACGAGCTTATTCCCAAACCTTAGCAAATTCATTAAATTTTCTCGGTACTAAAAGAGTTAGATGTTTTAAGTGTCTTTCAGGAGATTTATCTCAATCTCAATCATGTTTATATAAATACTCATTTTGTCTAAAATATACAGCTTGAATTTTTCCTCTAGGTTTTTGATACATCCTGTGTATTCTGCAAATAAGAATATGATCTGCTTGAATTATGTTGTTGCTAGATATTATTGTATATGGTGTTTATTTAAAATATACCTTCCATTTATATTCTATATTTTGTATTCAATGATAAAAACAATTCTTTGATATTAAAGAAAAATAAGCTTAAAGCAAAAACATTCTTTATATTAGAGATTAATGAAATATTTGTAGTACCATCATAACGAAGAAGATTTAGTTTATCGTCTTAAATGAAATATCATGTATGCATTCATTAGATAAAAAATTTAATTCAGTTCAACCGATGGAATAATAGCTATTAATTCACACGATAACGTTGAACGCTTGTAATTTCACGAAGAAATATGAATTTGTGAATATGATATAGAAGGTGTAGTTTATTAAAAACAGAATTTCGAAATAATCTGCGTGATCTGTATAAAATGTTTAAGGTAAAAGTAGAATAATATTCTACGGTGAATTAGTTCTGAAAATTCGTTTCTTTTTTTTTTTTTTAAATGAAAACCGATGTATGTTTTCCATTTTTTTTTTTAATTTTAGTGGCGTACTTTCTTGCCAAGTACACTTACATTATTTTCCACATCAATGGATACGATAAGTAGAACGAAATTAATTCATTGAATCCGTTTTAATGAGTATTTTAAATCTTTTACAGAAAAATATTTACGCGATTCACAAAATGATAATATTGATGATTGCAATCATTGCGTGAAAAAGAATTTATGAGAAAAATTTCCCTCTCTTTATTTAAATCCTTTTTTTGCAAGTAAAGAATGTTTTTGTTCAGAATATTTATTTGTTAAGAATATTTTTTATAAACCACTTTTTGGATGATAAATAATTTTTTCCTCTTCTATTTCATTTCTCATTTTTATACCTTTTTAATTTTTTCCCTGCAAAATAGTTACAAAAATAGTAAAACAATTACAAACTCTTTTTCAATACTATTTTCTAAAATTGAAAAGATAGTGACTAACTTTAATTTACATTTTAAAAAACCAAAAGACTGCTTTAAAATACAGAAATTTTAAGTATTCCAAGTATTTCACATAAACAAAAACTGCGTAGCTCACGTTAAAAAATACTAAGGATAAATTGAAATCTATTTTACGTGAATTTTTAAAATAAATAGCAAAGTGTTGTCAGTTGCAATATTTTCGACACCAATGCTGAAAATTGAAATTAAACATTACGTTACATTGTTTATGCAGAACAATATTTGCTGATGTGACGACAAACCGATTTAACAGTTACTCGGCTGGCCGTCTTAGAACTTTCCAAGGGGAAAGTTCTTTTCACGAGGCTGTTTTCGCGTTCGCAGCTGCAACAGCCGATTTATAATTTCATTCGATATCTTTGTTTCCATATCTCCTTCCCGCCTTACATAAAAATTCCAAACGGTGCTTTTATCATGCGTAATTGCTCTTAAAAAGAGCAGAAGCTTCGGTTACACTGTAATCTTTTACGATCTCGTTAATTTTATCCGTGTGGTTTCTCTTTTCACCTGCAAATAAATTCCATATATTTTTGCCAAATTATTATTGTATGTAATATAATCTCTTTTAACTCCAACTGTATCAGATTGCAAAAGGACAGCTTTAATTACTTATTAAATTGATTTAAACGAAAATAAACGTACGCAAAATTTTTTTATACTTGTTTCACTCTGTATCCATAAATTGCATTTACAAAATCATAGTTAAGTGCAAGGAAATATTGGGAATAATTTATTATCTGAAATGTAGTCTTCAAATTCAAATAAATAATTCTTGCATTATAGTTAATTGAATATTATTGAATCTTAATGTGTGTCGTGGTATATTTCTTAATTTATGGATCTTTAACTGTGTTTCTAGAGGAAATATTTAGAAAAATTATTTAGATAAATTATCTTTCATAACTTTATGCAATTAACTTATAGCATCAAGTATAAGATAATTAACGTTAGTTCCAATTATAACATTTCAATCGAAACACTGCGTTAATAATATGTTAATTTTCGTTTTCTATTATATAGTTATTCGTAGAAAAGTATTTCTTAATATATTTAGTATAATCAGTGGTCAGTGGATTATTGAATCCGTCTGTAGGTCAGTAAACTTACAATACAATAACTTATGAGTGTATAAATGTATATTTGTAAGCATATACGAAGTACATTATAAGTATATAAATATAAATATATATTTTACTGTTTTACAATAATAGAAAGATATATTTTCAAACACATTTAAAGAAGAAATAGAATCTCAATCAAGATTTTGTTCAAAAATTCCAAAATTTATTGAAAGCCGATCATAAAAACTAATAAAAAAATCAGCTTATTGAGTTAGTCGAATTTCCAGACAATTGATTAACAAGTAAAAATTTCAAATATGATACTTAATTACGACATTTAAAAAAATGCTATTTTTAGGCATCCAATAAAATTTTAATGTTTGCCTGTTTGACATAGTTCCCCGAAAAACCATTTCATACGTATCTTTTTCCTCGACAAACTCATTTTAATTCACGTTCAGATAATCGTACGTTGTTTCTCGTACGTGCATGAAAATTCGCGGCAATAAACGGTTCGATGAACTCCAATTATCCAGTCGTAATGGATGTTTGTAATAGCAAACGTTTCGTGGATTTCGGCGCCGTCCCAAATCCGCCGCTAGCGTGTTGTCTCCGATTCGCGTGAAATTCTATTCGATGTCGGGTCACGAAAGCTTGCATCAACCGATCGACGGTTTCAAACGATGACGATAAATTCCGGCAAAGTAGGAGGCACGGTTCTGTAACTCATGGCGTGCAATGTCGAAACCCGTGGGCATATTTTGCGTGACTCGCTTAGACGATAACGAACATCGGGGCCCTGGCTGTTTCTCGTATCACCGGTCGATAGACACAGTTTCCCTCGGCTAACGAGCGGCAATAGCTTCACGTAACCTCGTCAGCCGATCGTTCCGTGATTATCGTTCGTCATTGTCAAAATTGTCGGTGCAACGACCACCGAACTGGACGTTTACAGTCGCGGGGAACGCGGAAGGAAGTGTTCGAATACACTATTGGCTGAAAGTCTCGGATATAAGAAATGTGGACAATTTGAGAAAGAAAGATTTTGTGATTTTTCGAGATTTTGCGATATTGGCCGAAAGTCTCGGATATAAGAAATGTGGAAAATTTGAGAACGAAAGATTTTGTGATTTTTCGATAATTTGCCGAAAATCTCGGATATAAGAAATGTGGAAAATTTGAGAACGAAAGATTTTGTGATTTTTCGAGATTTTGCGATATTGGCCGAAAATCTCGGATATAAGAAATGTGGAAAATTTGAGAACGAAAGATTTTGCGATATTGGCCGAAAGTCTCGGATATAAGAAATGTGAAAAATTTGAAAAAGAAAGATTTTGTGATTTTTCGAGATTTTGCGATATTGGCCGAAAGTCTCGGATATAAGAAATATAGAAAATTTGAGAAAGAAAGATTTTGTGATTTTTCGAGATTTTGCGATATTGGTCGAAAGTCTCGGATATAAGAAATATAGAAAATTTGAGAAAGAAAGATTTTGTGATTTTTCGAGATTTTGCGATATTGGTCGAAAGTCTCGGATATAAGAAATATAGAAAATTTGAGAAAGAAAGATTTTGTGATTTTTCGAGATTTTGCGATATTGGTCGAAAGTCTCGGATATAAGAAATATGGAAAATTTGAGAAAGAAAGATTTTGCGATTTTTGAAACCAATAAAACTAATGCTTGTGTTGGGATGATAATTTTCAGCTGACAAAAATTCAGGGAGAGATTTGATGTGTACGAATTTATGAGGAGTACTGTAAAGCGTTGTATTCACAAATGAAAGATTATTCAGGGTTAATTTGTTTGAAGTGGGGTTTGTTTAATTAAAATAATTTGTATATGATTTTACAGTGACTCACAAAATTGATCGAATAATTAAGCAGTATTCTTTTATGAAACTCAATTCTTTTACGAAAAGAAAAATATTCCATCCGTTTGCTGCATACTTTTCTCACTATTTTAGATTAATAAAATTTATCTTTTCTCAAATTCAGAAAATCTTCGAATGTTTCCTTCATAGTTATTTTATTTCGATACTACTCATCGTTTACAAAATTGTTTAAATACTTAAGAAAATCGAAATTTATAAGTACAAAATTAACACCAGAGCTACCGACGATTACAGTGTACTTATTTGCATGAAACAGATCAAATTGAAAATTACATGAAAAAAATATAGAATACACAGAAAACAAATATTTATTTATACCTTCTGTAGAAAATCGTAATAAATTTTGGAAGCTTTGTAAAGTGAATTTATAAAGTTGCTATGAATAATCATCAATCCGTCATTTTGACTGCTCTGGTAGTTCTAGTGTTAATGAAGGGTAGAAAAAGAACGTCCACGTCCTAATTTTTAAAATTTTGGCATGGTTATCGTTAATTCATGATGTTTTACATTATTAGACAACAGTTTTAACTTCTGTCTGTTTTTTTTTCCTTATTAATTCCATTTACAATATGTTTCTGCTGCTCTGTAATCTTACATTTATAGAAAATCAGATAATCAGTAAACTGTATTCGACCTAGTAAATTGAAACGTCAAAGAAACAATATTTCGCGTGTACCAACCTAATTGGTAACTAGATTCAAAGCCACCGGCTCGATGGCGCTACTATTGTGCTTGATTATGCAAGCCGTGAATCTTCATATAACGTTACACCTGAGCTGAGAACGTGATGGCGGTAACCTCGTTGCATGCACACTGCAGAAGGTCAATGCACATGGAGTAATGCTCACCTCGAGCAGAGGTACATCGTGACACGATCGTTTGGCATACTGCCAACGTATTGACTGTCATCTGTCTTGTAATCTCTAACGCCACGTTCATACTAATTTGGCCCTTTGTGAACTTACAGTAGGTCGAATTGATTCCTTCCATACTAACACAAATGCTGAGTGAGATTCTAAGTAGAGATAAATGCATTCTCATTAATTTTTTGATGGTTGTGTATGGTATAATAATTAAAAATGGTGTTTGTTGAAAACAGAGACACAACATGACAACTTTAGAGATTTCAGAAATGTATGGGGACAGCATGGTAAGTTGATGGGAAATTAGAAAATAATTTTATAAATAAGGTAGAATTCTACTTTGGAAAGATTTAGGTCAATTCAAACAGTGGAATGGTAATTTAATGGTAATCTGGAAGAAGTAATTATTTGCAAAAGTTAATGAGCTCATGAAGCTTTGTAAAATGTAAACACTACAGTTTCTTTTTAAATTTTCAAAGTGATGAAGGAAATGCATATTTAAGTTTCAAAATTTAATAAACAGTAAAACAGATCTGATAATATAGTACTAAATATTACTAATGTAAGTTATAATAACTCTAGGTATAACTATAACTATAAGAGTTATAATAAATAACTCTTGTAAAATATTATACTCATATCATATAGTTGCAGTGAATATAAGTACCTGTTATTTGATTTACAAGCAGTTCCTGCAATACCGACAATACTAACGTCTAAAGATTTATTTTTACATGGAACTTCTCAAAAACAATGTGACTACTATCACCATGAAATAGAGTAAAATAAACTCCAATAAATGTAAATAATCCCTTCTTTCTTACTAAACAAATGACATGTTGAAAATATCCTGAATTACCTAAAGGAAACAAATATCTGTCACAAAATATAATCATCTAGATCCAAAGGTACAGTACCAAGTCGTCGTTAAAGACTAGAAGGTTGATTCAACATTAAACACGAATTAAAAAAAGAAAAATAATGATAGTGTGCATGTATAATACAGATAATAATTAGTAAAATTTAAAATCATTCGCAGTACTGTATCAGAGAACACAGCAGCACGTTCAACGCACTTTGCAGTGATGTTCACTGTAAAGAGAACAAATGAATATTCATGCTTCAAAAAAAAGTACAATAGGGCCATATTTTTCGTCGTTGTCCTTTGAATGGGGCGTTGTTTCATCGAGTTCAACTCCCTGAATTACCGCATATGCATATTTCTCGAGCCATTCAGAGAATAACCGGTGTTGGTACATCGGAGAGGAAATGTTGTGCCGCAGAAAACCGTAAAATTGCAACAAAAGGACGCGCCTGGGAACCGCACGAATTTCGGCTGCGGAGATCCGACAGATATGATAGAAAATTTCACGTGCCGCTTTTGAGCTCAATCATCGTGTGAGAAAGCGACTGTAAATTCGTATTCCTCGATTCGCAGGAATTTCGTCAGTTTACAATCGAGAGAAGATATTGGGTGTGCAAATTAACTTGATGCCTTTTTCGTGCGGAACCCACCTTTCTGACTTTTGAATTTTTCATAAATGAAGTAAACGTTATGATAAGCGTTGGTGGGTAACAACAATAAATAATTTTAAGAGAATTTTTTATGAAAGGGAAATGATTCTAATTTAAGGTTTTCCAATTTGTAGGTTCGAGGAACCCCCTCCTTAGGAGTTCTAGGGTTAATGTTCCTTAGCTTTAATAAATGCAAAGGCACCGAATTAATTTGCATATCTAATATTAGTCCAGCGCGAAAGTATTGACCATTTCTTGGTTACACGCAAATAGTTTTCCTTTACATACATGTTAACACTTAGCCAACCGAATGGGGAGATCTCCCATTTTTTCCACAACAAAGGCGCTGCCATTGATTCTATTCACTTTTGTTATTAATTAGTCTTGAACTAGTATTGTTCACAGTTCGTCAAATGCGTTTTCTGCTTGTTCAAAATACAATTTTTAATAAATCCTCAATATACGATGGACAGTGTTCGATTAGGTGTGGCACCGTGTGGTTAACTGATTGTTATTAAGCTCTCGGTCGGTGAATTGCTAATTTCGATGGACAAAAACTTGCAAGAGAGTTACAAAATAACCGAATATCCCTCCTTCAACAGTAAATAAACAAACGATGCAATGCATAGGAATCAAATTAAAATTCTGGAAGTGGGGATAATTTTTGGCTCGCTTAACTTTTTAAGTGGGAAGCTGAGTTAACTCATTATCCCTAGCTAAAGGGTTAACCCTTTGCATTCGAGAGGTTACTGTTAACCGTCTAACTATATTAAGTTCAAAGAGTTTCAGCTGCAAAATATTTATTAACATGCCTTATATTAAATTTCATTTAGTTTAATTAAATCGTATACCAAAATTTACATATGCGACTAATCTCCGAATCTGACTAATAAACAAACTAAAGTTTGACAATTTGTGAAACTATAATTTGGCGATCAACAGTCGTCTCTCGAGCGCAAAGGGTTAAAATCGATGTAAATTTTGCATTCGCCTAACAGCACCCAGTTAGCATGTAGCTTGCTCAGCAAGGATGCAATCCTGGTTGCCGCTAGTACAGGCTGCGCACAGAGTGAAGTTGCATTCACCTGTGATCCGATGGTAACTGGTGAATTTAGGAAATGATCAAGATATAATTTTCTACTTTAATTTATTTAAAAGATTAAGATACATTAATTACGATATTTTATCACATTTTTGAGAAAGTGAAAGTGATTTAAAGAAATAAAATTTTTGGGAAAGAATGTATCAGCATATTAATAGATTAAAAATCTCTAGAATAATATGATCGAGTGTGTACGGTTTTTCAAGGTTCGGGTTTTATTTCGTTTGATTGATGTTGGCGTTTCGTAAATGTTGCACTTTGCTTCTTTAATATCAAGTTTGCCCCGCAGGGACGAATCACAACGTTCACGAAACGTCAGCGTCAATCAAACAACACACGATTACTCAATTAGCACACGATTATTTATTAATCATTCAATTAGCAGTTAAAACACGAACTCTATTAGTACAATACCATTCATAAATATCCGAATACCTGATGGATTCCAGTAAATGCATTAGTTTTATAAAAACATAATTGATAGTACTACAATAACATAATAAGTCCTTTTAAGAAAGGTAATACAGTTCTTAGAGGTCTTAGAGTACATAATATGTATGCATAAGTATAGTATAATTCTTAATCCTTTCATATAATTTCTGTACCCACATTTTCGCTTACATTTCATTACAGTAATTTTATTAAAATTACTTCTCATTAAATATTGCTTATATTTTTCCACAGTAGTATATGTAAATTTTACAGAAAATTATATTTGAACATGTAAAAGTAGAACAATGAATAGTCATAATAAATAAAGTAATTGTCACATAAAAAGATAGAACAATAAATGGTTCAATCAAAATAATTATTGCACACCACGATCAACTCTCTCTCACTTCTTATTCTCTTCTGAAATTCTTCGCGTTGTCTATGGTTAGCAGATTAAACACTTAATCAACTCATTCGTTCGTAAATTAACACGGTACAAAATTACAACTTACATAATAAATTAGTAAGAAAGACCAGTAATGACAAGATATTTAAATGGTACTCTGAAATCTAAAAATATTCGAATACATCCAAACGATAACATCCCTTACCATTTCATTTTTCGACTCTCTTTCACTCGTTCTCTTATAAAATTCTTCACGTTGTCTGTGATTAGCAGACTAAACACTCAATCAACTCATTCGTTCGTAAATTAACACGGTACAAAATTGCAACTTACATAATAAATTGGTAAGAAAGACCAATAATGGCAGGGTATTTAAATGGTACTTTGAAATCTGTAAATATTCGAATACATTCAAATGGTAACATCCCTTTACCATTTTAATTTCCTTTTCACACCAAAACTATTCAGTTCTAGCATACATCACGTTTCTTTCTTTCCACATAAGAACAAGAGTGACGCAACAGAAAAATATTGAAAGCGTGAAACGCACGCGTGCCCCGTTGTTCTTCACGATAATCGTGCGGCCTCTATTTAAGCATTAATCCCTCACAAATGAAAGAAATTTACTTGCACCACTTTCACGCCTGTTCTCGCCTAATTGCCGTTGAGCAATCCCGTTGAACTGACGTAATCGCGTACGGTACTATTGTTACACGCAGCTCAGGTAAACCGAGCGTCCTTTATGTTGAACGATCGCGAAGGTCGACGTGGAAATTTCGTAACTGAAATTCCAATGGCGGTAGTTCCGGTACAAACTTGATACAGTTCATGCCTGCTGGTCGCCTTCTATCATTTTTCTCGACGAAGGAATAACCTGAAAGGTCGTTTGTCGCGACTGCTTACGCAAGTCGGTTGCCGCTTGAAAAACGGGAACAATTAGAAAGTTGGGGGATACACTTTCAATTCGACGTAGCTTGGAAACATTTATTAACATGTTGACGGCCATGGTGGACGTTCGACTGGTAGCGCCAATTGCGGTCGGAAATGAACTACGGTTGTTCGAATCGAACAACCGTATCTGTGAAATTTAACACTATTCCTACCACGACCGGTCAAAATGACCGTTTTTAAAATTTCGATTAGAATTTTACATGTTCAACGTAATCGAACCGCCATTAAATTTTAGACTTTTTCTCAAATATTCGTGTAATACATTTTTCAATATTTACTTCTTTTTTCATTGTTTAGTTTCTGAGAAAAATTTGTAGTCTGTCTTACGTGGGAATATGTGAGAATGTGGGAATAGGTATACGTGAAGTGTCGGTAGGTGTTAACACTATTCCTACCATGACCGGTCAAATGACCCTTTTTAAAATTTTGATTAGGATTTCCTATATATAACGTAATTGAATCGCCTTTAAACTTTACCACTTTCCCTCAAATATACGTATTTTTCAATATTCACTTCTTCTTGCATTGTTTATTTTCTGAGAAAAATTTGTAGTCTATCTTACCTACCACAATCGACCATTTGAATAGGTATACTTGAAGTGTCGGTAGGAATAGTGTTAACGTGTTATCTATATATTTGGTTAACGATGTAACGTATTACATACAGTGACTACAGAAAGTATTCGTAAACTGTGTTACAAGAAAATTCACCTGGTTCTAAAATTCTAATTTCAACGAAAGTTTGTGTTTGTATGAAGTGTAATGGGTCATAGGTTGAGCAATTTTCTTTTTGTCGACAGAAAATATTTTCAAGGGGGTGAAAGCGATTCTTCATGGTTTGAACACAAACTTTTCTGGAATCTTTTTTATGGCAAAATAATAGAGAGTTAAAAATTAAATATTTATTATCTGAAAGGTTTTGCTTCTTTTATTTAGCAATACAAAATTATGTTTAAAACATGAGAATAAGCAATAAAACTGTTAACGTTGATTTCATTTTCTTAAGATGGTATTTTGATGAAAAAAAATATTAATAGATACATATACTGTTAAGCTCTAGATATTCACAAAGTTTTATTAACAATTTTTATCTAAATCAGAATTTATTTGTAATACAGTGTACGAATACTTTTTGGAGACACTGTATGTGTACCTTATAGTATTTAAATAATTTCTTTGGAAAAGTGAAATCATTCTGTGGGAAGGACGTATAAAATCGTGTTCATATCTCTTTCAACTTTATTATTATTATCATTATCATTATTATTATCAATATTATTAATAACAAAATTAAAACGAAACGTTTACCTGCAACTTGTGTAGACTATTATAATATAATGAGAGTCGTGGGTGAGAATACTTTGAATCATCATCGGACAAAAGTACATACGTCGGTGTTACGATTATGGAAGGTGTTGGTGTTGGCCTCGATAATTTATTCCAATTTAATTTACCTTACGATGATCTAATTTACAGTATACAGTAATAGTAAGCGTGCTGAATTTGTCATACAGTCCCGCAAGACGCGAACTCAAAGACGCAGCTTGACGAAGCGAGGTTCTCCTTCAAGAAAAATGAAACTGTTAACGGTGCATACGTGACGCGTGCAAGCTGCGTTCTCTAGGATTAAAACCAACACGGGAGCCTACCGTGGGACGTGGAATTTTTATTTACAACATTTTTACAACCTCCGTCTCTTACCACAAAGTACTAACAAGATCTTGACGTGTCCCTCGCGACCGTGAAATGGAAACGAAAGGATCGTTGGCCTCTCTGAACGAATTCAACAACGAAATAGAACAGAGCCAACCAACGTATCGAATGTACACTGGAAGAGCATTCCCTACCTTTCCACTCCGCGTTTCATCAGGCATATCCATCACAATTGATACCAATGGCAAGAACAAAACTCGTACCCTCGTCGAAAGATCAAAAGTACGACTCGGTAGGCAGCCATGACAGCCATGATTTGCTTACTGCCCAAGGAAAAAGTCGAGACTCCTTGCTTGCTTCACGAAAGTAAGGAAAACAAAGATCAAGTAATCGACCTCGATTCAATTTTCACCGAATTCCACATGATACTCCACGGAATCTCGACGTTTCCCTCGGCAATAACCAACGCGCGACCTACGAATCACAGTGCCGCCCGTCGTGACCGACAACATGGCCGGTGGTCGCGGCGGGAACGAGCGCACGCCGTCGAAGTATCGCATCCCCAGACAAGTACGGGCAGGCCAGAACGCACGGGGGCCACCCTGACGGACACGGGAGGGACTAGAGGGCCTAATAGTAACCGAAACTGATGTCGTGCAGGGGTGGCGCTACGCCCTGCGGCAAAGCGTAATCCCTGGCCAACTGATCGAGGATGCCACCGCTTTGGCTACGAGGCTGCGGCTGGGAGCGATGCTCCTGCACCGGAGCAGGGCCGAATTGAGCGGGTCCCTGGTTGTACAACTGAGACGGAGGTGACGGTTCGTCTGCCTGCTGCAGGATCTGAGTCTGCTTGGCGAGCTGTGCTTGGGACGGGGCTGGCGTGAAGATCGGGGGTTTGGGGATGCTCTGCTGTCTGGGCGCTATCTGCGGCGTGTACACAGCCTGGGTGTGACTCTGGGGCTGCTGGTAGGCTGGCGGCTCGTACTGGTACTGTTGCTGAAGGGGTGCAGGACGTGGCGCAGGCGCAGCTCGAAGCGGCGCGGGCCTCGCAGCTTGCTGCTGGTACTCGTCTTGGTAGTTCTGCGCTTGGAGAGCCTCCTTGCTGGTGGTCTCGTCCACCAGGGTCGGCGGCGCGACGGTGATACCCTCGCCAGCGGGTTGGAAACCGTATTGATTCGCTCCGTACTCGACCACTCGTACCTTTCCGGTGTCGTCCACGAACCCGTATTTGCCCTTCACCTCGCCGGTTGGCAGCTTCGTCTCGATCTTGAAGGAACCGTCCGCGCCCTCGAACCCGTACGTGTACGAACCGTCCTCGTTGTGCCTGTTGATCTGCTTCAGGATGGCCACCGGGGTAGGCTTCGGGGTGGTGGGCCCGGCTGATTGCCGATTCGGCGCTGAATCGGCGGCGTAGCTTCTAGGAGTGGGATGAGCCGGTCTTGGGGAGTCGTAGGAGGAGTATTCGTCCACGTAGTTGCCACCTGGTTGCTGGTATTGCTGTGCCGATACTGCGAGTATGGCAGCTACCGATATGAGTACCTGCGAGAGGCGATGATGATTATTAGTTTGCAAAGTGATCGGTGAAATATGAAGATCAATGTTTGGGTTCGTTTATGTGATAGTTCTGTAGCTTTGTAACAGAACACCAAAGTGTCGTTAATCTATCGTCGTCATCGGTTTTATCGATCGGTTCCTCTGAAGTCGATCAATTATAAGTATCTCGTAAGCAGCCAGTGGATAATCGTGATTATTAAAAGGTCTGCTGTTGTATTTTCGTCGTTGCTTTCTTCAGTTTCAGGAACACGGTTAGACTTCGCAAGAAAGTGTGGTTAGACGATTAAATTCATGCCTAATTCGATTATCTTTAGCGTTACCATCCTACCTAATTTCATTTATTCAAGATACCATTTAACTACATAAAATTTATCGAACCCAATTAATTTAAAAGCCTAATCACCTAGCCTAACTAATCTTATTAAGCGAAAGTCAAAGTATATAGCTGTAATAATTCGCGAATGCCTTCTGTGGTCACCATACAAGCAGAAACTGCTGTTCTTTCGCGAAACCAGGCAACGTAAATATTTTTTCCCCGTCTTATGCGCAATCATTTACAACCGCAACCACCATCGGTTTAAATCGCCGTGTTAAGCCGGGACTTCATAAGCTGTAATCGTTCGCTAAGACAGCAGTGATGCATGACCCTCCGAGTTACCAGAACCTTAACCGCCAGACGTGACTTTATTACACCATCGTCGACGCAGATAACCGCACTCGAAGGATACCGGATTATTCACGGCGATGCACGGTAAAAGTCTCGGCGGTCGTTGAAATCGCGCCAGACGATCGACAAGCGATAAATACGCGCCCGTTTAAAGTCAATTTATCGTTGAACTGAAAACCAGCCGAGCAAATGTTATACAAATTTGGAAATAAAGACGAAATAATATTGATAAGCGATGCAATCGTGTTTTCGTCGTGTACTTTACTCGTATTCGCCTCGTGTATAAATGGATTGAATAAATGGACCTTTAACCCTTTGAGCGCTGAGTACCCTTGGCCTAAGTGCTTTGAAGGCGCGCTATCGCTGGAGACGGAGTATTGTTACTTGTATATCGACAATCGCGTTGCAGTAAGCGAAAGATCGAAAAAAGTGGCAAACGCATATTTTCGTCCATGGTCCCTTCTTAACCCTAGTAACTGTTGTCAACACTAAAAGGTTAACGTTAAAATGTGTGACCACTGAAAAAGTCATAAGGCGAAGGAAACAAAAATTGACAAACGCATATTGATATATGCGTCCATAGTCTCTACGAGTAACTTTCCTCAAACGCATATATACGCCCATAGCACTCAATAAGTTAACATTGAAATGTGTTGTCACGGAAAAAGTCACAATGTGAAGAAAATAAAAATTTACAAACGCATATATACGTCCATAGTCCCTACGAGCAACTTCTATCAGACGCATATATGCGCTCATAACACTCAAAAGGTTAACATTGAAATGTGTGGCCACGGAAAAGGTCACAAGGTGAAGGAAACAAAAACTGACAAACGCATATATGCGTCTATAGTCTCTACGAGTAACTTTCCTCAAACGCATATATACGCCCATAACATTCAATAGGTTAACGTTGAAATGTATGGCCACGGAAAAAGTCATAAGGTGAAGAAAAAATTGACAAACGCACATAAGCGTCCATAGTTCCTACGAGCAACTTCTATCAGACGCATATATACGCTCATAACACTCAATAGGTTAACGTTGAAATGTGTGGCCACGGAAAAAGTCATAAGGTGAAGAAAAAATTGACAAACGCACATAAGCGTCCATAGTTCCTACGAGCAACTTCTATCAGACGCATATATACGCTCATAACACTCAATAGGTTAACGTTGAAATGTGTGGCCACGGAAAAAGTCATAAGGTGAAGAAAAAATTGACAAACGCACATAAGCGTCCATAGTCCCTACGAGCAACTTCTATCAGACGCATATATGCGTCCATGACACTCAATAGGTTAACCGCGTGTCCCAATCCGTGAAAACGTACGCGGCTGAGAAATCGGCGTTTCGTACACGGCGCGCGTTTAAAAATCGGCCGACTGGCAACGCACTTCCTGCAGTTTCCGCACGAGCGGCCACGAGCGAGAAACGCTCGCCATCGCCCCGCGATATTCTGTTCGACATAATTCCCGAACGTGTTCCTGCTCGGTATAACCGATTATGTAACCCTGTTTCTTCGATCGAGTAGGCGGTGGTTAAGGAAATCGTGCACTTTCAACGTTTTTGGGGTTTGTTTCGAAAACGAATTGCAATTAACCCTTTAGTTTTACCGTGCCGCGTGACACACCTCGAGTTTTCTCCGACAAATTAATAAAAAAAATGAACGAGCATTTTACGGACGTTTTACACGTGTAGTCGATCTTATTGAAACATACGGTGTCTATTTTGGAGAAGAAAACGCAATGTGAAACATACAACGTGTAAACGGTCTTAAGTGTCCAACCATATGATCAAGATGATTGTTTGGGCCACTTTGTTTTAGTTATTTTATAGTGTGATAAGAACATATTCTTTGCGTTATCACGTAAATTTGTTGTGTTGACGCGTAGTTTTATTGAAGAGATCGGTTAAATAATTAACAAAGTTAGCGATTAAAGTAAGCAAACGCAAAGATTGTTATTTCTCATTTTTGACACTCGATTTAGACCCGGTTTTTACTTCTTTTCTTTTAGAACGATACATCCGATCGATATTAATATAAAGAAAGAAGGTTAGTCATCTTTTGATCGTGTTTCTTCAAAATATCATTACCCTCATAGGGTTAAGTAACGCGATCAAACGCTTCAGAATTATTTTCGATCATGTTCACGAGACGAACAGATCTGTCTGCATTCGTAACAATATTAATTCGATCACGTTACAAAGTCCGGATCGAGTACAGCCGCTCGAAACAGCGTAAACCTTTAGCTCCGCTTACAAACCAGTCGAACAGCTTGTCCGGCCTACAACTACGATAACATCGTGCTCCTCCCTAACGATCACCGAAATTATTCTGCCAGCTTTCGACCGGCGAAGCCTTACGAGGTCCAGCGGCGCAGTTCACAGGTCACAATCACAGTTACAACGAGAAAACGAATCACAGTTCACACGCGAAGTTTACCGTACGACGAATCGAAATCGCCCAACTCGATCGTCCTCGAGTCAACCAGCAACGATTTCCTACGATTTTACAAAGTGTTCGGTACGTCGACCGAATTTCGGAGCCGACGATCGAAACGATGACGATAATTGATGACGCACTACGTGGATACGTACCGTCGCGACGGTGTGCATTGTGTTCCAGGTGGTCGGTGTGTTAGTGTGTGTGAATGTAAGTAGGCAGCGAGGCTAGAGTACCGGCAGTGGCTCGAACTGAGGCCCTCATATACCTTACTGGGGTCCCCCGTTCCTACCCCCCTCTCGCCCTCTACGCTCCTGTCAGCTCTGGGGGACTTTCACTATCTATTTGACTCCTGTATATACGGCCGCCTTGTCTCGTTACAGCACCTTATATCCCCTAAATGTCCCCCACCAGGCTGGCCCGGTTTCTCGGGAATCTGGAAAATCGATCGCGGCCCGTACCGATCCGACCGTCCCGACGTCCCGGATTCCTCGATTCGCCAGCGACGATCTCGAGGCTGAATCAAGAATTTCGGCTGCCCCATGGATCGTGGCGAGCAAGAACGAACGCGCAACGGATCCATTACGAAACGCGTTCGCGATACTTTTTCGCGCCGCTCTCGATCCCGTCGAGATCAACGTGTGCGCGCACGCCAGTCGATTATGCAAGCGATTATGAGCCACGATCGCTGTTTTATTTTTTGGTGCGTCGGCGAAGACAGTTTAGATCATCGAGTTTTCGATCGGGGGAGAATGGATCCAATTTGTCCCTGGTGTCCTCTTATATTACTGTTGCTGCAACTCGTGTACAGGAGCACGTTGCACGGCAGGTTGTTCTGGTTTCTCGTCACTCTTGAAAATCATTCTTAAGTTGCCGATTGGACTGGCGAGATCTAGCGCCTGATGAATTTTTATTGTCCGTCTAAAACCTTTCACTGTGTGCCTGAGTGTTGCCGGTTCGGTCGCCATACGTGTCTCACTGCGACCGGTATCACTTTATCCGTGATCGAGTTCAATTTTTTCTATACACCAGAATTTCAGAGCTTTAGGGACAATCGTTACTTTCTATCGGGTCATTTCAGTTGGTAAGACCAATCGATGGTTTATAGATTCGAGCGATGAGTCGTAGGATTTATCAAGCTTTCGTATTTATTGACTTCCATGCAGGAATTCAAAGGATTTAAGGCATAATAATTCGATTTGGTTAGATAACTTTATGTTGCGTTATATCGACAGTTAATTTCACAGTTAATTTGACAAGTAATACAATAATTTAATTTACAGATGATTTTATAGCCAATACAATAATTTAATTTACGAACAATTTCACAGTTAATACAATAATTTAATTTACAGACAATTTTATAGTTAATATTATACAATAATTTAATTTACAGACAATTTTACAGTTAATATTATACAATAATTTAATTTACAGATAATTTTACAGTTAATACAATAATTTAATTTACAGGCAATTTTACAGTTAATATTATACAATAATTTAATTTACAGATAATTTTACAGTTAATACAATAATTCAATTTATAGACAATTTTAGAGTTAATAAAATAATTTAATTTACAGTTAATTTTATAGTTAATACAATAATTTAATTTACAGATAATTTTACAGTTAATACAATGGTTTCCATTTTCGTATAACAGTTTGGCTAATTCTAAAGAAAAATAATGGTATTTGATTAAAGGCATATTAAATTGTACCTTAAGAATGATGTAAAATATTACCTACATTTTTAAATAACTATTTGTTGGTAGTTAAACAATTTTATAAGATTTGTATCACTCATTATAAGGATATAATTTTTGTATAATATTATATAGTAATTGCAGTACAGAAGATTTCAACCATCATACATCTTTTCTTAAGCAATTATTGTGCAATTGTGGTTCAGTAAAAAATTCAACAAAATTTACCGTTACTTTATGACCACCTTTTCAAGCAAAATTGGGATACCTTTCGCGTTAATGACGCTTTCGCTTTACATTAATAAATTATCAGGATTTACAGGCACATTACAATGGTATTGGTAACGTGATTATTGCGAATCGTAATTAACCAGCTTTCTACACATCACGATGTACGTATAATTGTAATAATTTACTTGAAGTTATTGATGCATATCCACTAAACATTTAATAAAACGATTATAATTTTCGATCCTTTAATCGAGAACCTTGTTCGATTTCTACACGATAGCGATTGTAATACGGTCTTTCCTTCGAAAAATAAAAACCCACACGCAAAGTTGTTCAATCGCAAGTTTCTAAGGTGAAATTATTATGTAAAAGTAGCGATGTGGATATCGAGGTCACGCTACAGAAATTATACATACGGCCATTGAATGAAACAATTTAACGAATACACTTTTACCGCGAATACCAATGCCAAAATTTATTCATATTTCTGCCGTATTCGATTTATCTGTCGCTCGATAAAAAAAAAAAAATTCCAGCAGCAGCAGGTCTGAAATTCTCACTGTGAAATTTGCTCTATATATCGTAGGTGTACTAACTTAACGAGTTCTACGGTTCCGGGTGTACGTGCATACTGTGATATTAATTTATTTAAAAGTGTATGTGGATCGAAGAAAGATAGTGGGAGAAACGAGCGAACAAATTCACGCATAATCGATTAAACAGTTCGAGAGAACTTTCTTTCTTACGATTTACAGTGAAGATTGAAAAAGATCGATGACATTTAATTTAACGAAACAAATTATTATAGGAATGTTATATACTGCATTTGATTCGTATTCTCCTTCAAAAACAGAAATATAAGGTGTAGTTACAGTATGATATTATTTTAAATAAAATAAATTTAATGTATACAATATTAAAACGTGAATTTAATCTGAAATCATGTAAATATTCATTGCTTCAATTACTTAGGTTTATAAACTTTTAATTTCGTCAATGAATCTTTAATTTATAGTAAATAGATTATCGCTTTAAACATTAAAATGGAAGAATGAAGGAAATCACATAATTTTTTTTAGATGCCTTTTAATTTATTTTTTTATAAACATTTGTAGTATATTTCAACGGTTTTTACAGTAATAGTATAAAAAATGAGAATTTAAATGTTTGAGAAGAATAAAAAAGGAATATTAAAGATCAGAAATATAAAGTGTAGTTCCAGTACGATATTATTTTAAATAAAATAAATTTAATGTATACAATATTAAAACGTGAATTTAATTTGAAATCATGTAAATATTCATTGCTTCAATTACTTAGGTCAATAAACTTTTAATTTCGTCAATGAATCTTTAATTTATAGTAAATAGATTATCGCTGTAAACATTAGAACGGAAGAATGAAGAAAATCACTTAATCTTTTTGGATCCCTCTTTTAATTTATTTTTTTTTATAAAATTTGTAGTATATTTCAGCGGTTTTTAGAGTAATAGTATAAAAAATGAGAATTTAAATGTTTGAGAAGAATGAAAAGGAATATTAAAGCTAGATACATTTCCTCTTGATTCCTGTTAAAGTGCAGTTCGCTGAGAGCGATAATTATTTATCCTTCGGCTTCGTACATCTGAAAAAATTTCAAAGTTCAAGCGTCACGTCAGCGCTACCGTTACAAGCCAAGTCTGTTGTCACCTTACGGTTAATTTACAACAATCTATCTCACAGAGAAGCCTTGTGCTTAACCATTCAATGTGCCTAGAAACGCATAATCACATTTGTATACAACGATTGTAATCTTAACAATTTTTGTCTACAAAATAAATAATATGCATAAATTAGATTACTTTTTCAAGCAACGATTGTAAACTTAAAAACTTTTGTCTATAAAATAAATAATATACACGAATTAGATTACCTTTTTAAAGGAATAATCTTTGAATAATTTGTATAAAAATCTTAAAATACTTATTTATTTATTTATTTATTTATTTACGGGAGGAACCCCTTTAAAATACATAGAAAAAAATACAGTTCGATCGTAAGAGTTTAAGCAACGCAACAATTAAGAATACAGCATATTTTTTCATGCAACAATTGTAAACTAAAACATTTGTCTATAAAATAAATAATATACACGAATTAGATTACCTTTTTAAAGGAATAATCTTTGAATAATTTGTATAAAAATCTTAAAATACTTATTTATTTATTTATTTATTTATTTACGGGAGGAACCCCTTTAAAATACATAGAAAAAAATACAGTTCGATCGTAAGAGTTTAAGCAACGCAACAATTAAGAATACAGCATATTTTTTCATGCAACAATTGTAAACTAAAACATTTGTCTATAGAATAAATAATATACACGAATTGGATTACTTTTTTAAAGGAATAATCTTTGAATAATTTGCATAAAAATCTTTAAATATTTATTTATTTATTTATTTATTTACGGGAGGGAACCCTTTAGAATACATAGAAAAAAATACAATTTGATCGTAAGAGTTTAAGCAACGCAACAATTAAGAATACAGCATATTTTTTCATGCAACAATTGTAAACTAAAACATTTGTCTATAAAAGAAATAATGTATACGAATTAGATTACCTTTTCAAAAGAATAATCTTTGAATAATTTGCATAAAAATTTTTAAATATTTATTTATTTATTTATTTACGGGAGGAACCTCTTTAAAATACATAGAAAAAAATACAATTTGATCGTAAGGGTTTAAACAACGCAATAATTTAAAATACAGCAAGCTTGAATTCATTAAAAATTTTTAAAATGAGTTTTAATCAAGATTGTTTGTTGTTTTGTCTATCGAGCAAGAATACACGTCTTCTAAACTATTTTCTGCGATATATTCCTGTTACACGTCTGTAACAGTGTTGCGTAACTTACGTAGTCCGCAGGATGATTATGGCAGCGTAAATTTGACTAAAAATGGACGGGGAACAGAGTGTCTGCTCGTAGACCAGTCATACGTTTATGGAGTAGAATGAGACAGTGCAGGCCAGACTGCACGCGCTTAATCTCTAATTATAGCACTGTCCGTAGCATTACTTTCGATCATGTAAGAATAATTGCGCCAATTAAGTAACGTTTATGTAATTAATTTAATCTTCAAAGTGATCTTCTGTCAATCGGGTTGCTTCCTCTGCTGTAACGATGAGAAACTCGGTATCTTAAAGGTTTCTAATTAATGTCTTCCACGGTAATTATTAACCGGTGAGATATGACCCATTGATGGAAAGTGTTAATTATTTTTCGGAGTTGACAAGTGAATTTATTACCGCCATTATGCATTTTTTTTTACGGTAGATTATCGCACGCTGTAATTCACTTGCTTAGATTGTGCTACAATGTAAAATTATTCTACGATATTTAGTACACATTTTTCTGTAAGTCTCCTTATTTTTCTGTCACTTTTGTAAGGAATAATGTAATCAAATATAAATGAAAGATTAAAATCACATTATACTCTGAAGTAATTTTATTTCAAACAATAAAATACCTAGACTACTTACTTTTAGATTTAAAATAACTTTATCTAAATTTATATTTTTATAAACATGACTGAGAAAAATAGAGATTTGTTTTACTTCTTAAACATTGCGATACGTTTTTTTTTTAAATCTATTTTGCATACGATATGTAATCTAAATTTTTTTATATTCAAAGCTTTCATATTTGCATACTTTACATTTTCGTATTTGATCTTATAATTCCTCTGTCAATAATTATTCCAGCAAAGCTATTGCAAATTGCTAACAATAAACTGCTCTAAACTACTCCAGATATTTTATATACCACGTGCATTCGCACTTTTTCTGCGCTTCAGTTTCCCATAAATGTATAAATATCCGCAGTATAATTATTACCTCGTCAAAATTACTATCGTCTTTTAACCCATTAAGAACCAACATTTGCATTAACGTCAACTTTAATCTTCAGCATTTTCTCAGTCAATTTACCTTTTTAAATTTTATTTTCCAATACTACTCGTTCGCAAAATTATTAATCAAATTTTTGAAACTCTCTTTCATAACCACTAAGATAAAATACAAAATTTATCAATTTAAACTACTCTAAACAAATTGCAAAGAAAATATTGCATTGATGCAACCTTGGTCTCTAACGGGTTAAAATTCAATAGTTTCTCTAATTTCTCAATGTTTGAAACTATTTCTTCTAAAAGTTCCTGAAAGCATTTAATTCCATAATTAATTTTCTTCATCGAATTTTTGCGAAAATCTGTTACGTGAAAACAGAAAAAATTCCCAAGATTCCAGGTGGTTGTCACCTTGAAACTGACCGAACGCAAGGCTGAGTTGCGATTCGGTGAAACAGAGCTCGGCCTTTGAAAACGTGCCCTGTGCTGGCACGACGTTTTCACTCGACTTTTGCGAAACGATCAACCGATCGCCCTGGTTTCCGCCGTAAAATTAGCGGTCGATCGACGTTTCGTAACTTTCTATTGGCACGCAGCACGTTAGATTCACGGCTGATCGATATATTTCGTACGGCCAACAATCCGCTTCCGTAATTTCTATCGAAGGTATAATTTTGCAGCGATTAAGTTTCCGTAATGCAAGGAGCCTTCGTTGAAATTAATTCGTTTAGTTAAGCGCCGCTAGAAAGTCACACGTTATCCTTGTTTGCGATTTATGCACGCTACCGATACTGAATAACCAACAGCAAATTTGTGAAATTTACGATAATTACTTAATACCACGCTTTCCTTTCGTGTGTATTTCCAAAATCGCACCTGTGTATGCATACAGTGGCTCCAAAAAGTATTCGTACACTGTATTACAAGGAAATTCATCTGCTTTCGAAATTCTGATTTCAACGAAACTTTATGCGTGTACAGAGCATGGTGTGCCCTGCGTGGAGCAATTTTTTTTGGCGGCAAAATATCTTTTAAGGGGGCTAATAACGAATTTCAAAGTTTCAGCGATTTTTCACGCTTTGAATACAAACTTTTCTGTGTTTTTTTTATGACAGGACGATAGGGTATTACAAAATTAAACAGTTTCTATTTGAAAGGTTTTGCTTCGTCAAGTACCGTTACAAAGTTATCTTTAAAAAATGAGAGGAAACTCAGTTTCACTCCTTTAACACGTTCGTTGCCACGTCACCCATATTTGGGTAACGTTCTTTTTCTTAAAATTAAATAGGATTTTAAATTAGAATGTTATAAGGAATTCAATGGAATAAGTATTGAAGTATAATATATATAAATATAAAATACATAAAATAAAAATTAAAAATTAAAACTTTTGCTATTTATATATTTTTTATCCCAGTTTTCTATACAATAGGATTTAGGCTCAGCGAGAAACTCAGTCGAAATACGCTGGGCGACAAACGTGTTAAAATGGCACTTAGATGAAAAGAAGATATCAATTCATACGTATGGTATTACGATCTACATACCCACAAAGTTTTATCAAATACTTCTATCAGACTCAGAATTTCAGGGTTAAACGAATTTATTTGTGACATAGTGTACGAATACTTTTTGGAGCCACTGTACGTGCTGGTAATTGTGAAAGTTGTCTGAGTGAAAAATTTAAAAACATTATTATAGGGAATTCTACTTTTATTTATTTAGTAGAGTGAGATGGTAGGGCTAAGATGTAAATAAAATAAAATGAAATGCTTAAAATATTAATGTATGTATTTAAAAGAGTTTAATAGTAACAACTTAAAGGACTTTTCTACTTAGCAACTACTACGTTCAGAATCACACTCTTTCTGCCTTTACAGCCACATTCTTTCTGCCTCGCGCTCACATTTTCTCAGTCATATATTCTTCCAAACACTCATTTCCTTTCTTTCTCATTCGATGCATTCGGTCACGTTCACCCAAAATTCCTTAGTCGCGACGTTTTCTCAAGTGCTCATCTTTCGCATTTTAAAAACGCTCGAGCCCAAACATCCTACGTTCACACGGCTATCGCTCAATTCAAGCACTCTTCAAATTTTTCTAAACTCGCATTTACTAGATTGCATCCATTCGATCACATTCCTACGTTATTGCATCAATTAAATCGCAGCAAAATAAGCTAAATTACGAAAGAAGGAAAACTTATTATATAGTTTTGTATAATTAAAGTATAATGCAATTTTCAATTATAAATTTGTGGGTCTTAAAAGTGTCTACTTTCTGTCTAGTGTCTAGGAATACGTATTAGAAGTATAATTGTACAGTATGTTTGTAATAATATTTGGAGAAAAGTATAACTCAACGATTTAATAAATTTCACAAGTTTTAAAAAATTATACTTTATAAATTGTTAAATATAATTTTCTTTAAGTAGGCTGTATTAGTAATTATTAAAAAAAATAAGTATCAATTTATTTCTAATTAATTTCTTAATCTAAATGGATATTATTCTTAAAAGGGTTTCTAAAACTAGTTCCAAAATAAAAATTTAAAAATATTTAGATCTTTCCAGGATTAAGTGAAGAAATAATTAAGATTAAGTAATGAATCACTCCTTAAGCCAGTTAGGATATCATTATCAATCGTATTCATGCAAAAATGATCATCTACAGTGAACGATCTCATCTTGCCTACCTCTGTTTTCCCAAATTGCCTTACGATCATCATCGCTGAACAATGATCGACCTCAATCGCGATTCCCACACAAATTTCATGCGTGACGTGTCCGCGTCTCTCATATTAATTATAACAACGTGTAATCTCATTACGTGGCACCAGAGAGGAGGCATCAAACGACCGACGCAATTCTGCTTGCACGTAACAGAATTGCGTACGCAAGGTTCATCGAAAAATACTGTGGCCAGTTTAACGATCACTCGCGCGTTATCTGTCAAATTAATATTGGACAGCTGTTTCAAAATAGGATTGTTATCCCAGTTCACACGATGCAATTATTCACGTCCAAATCAATTGGTCGTTTACGTAAACGTGTTACAGATGTTTGAAAACGTATCGATTTTCAATGAAATGCTCCCTTTTTCACGAAAATCGAAAAGAATCTTGCCATGTGTTCTACTTGAAAATAATAAAGAATTACGTCCTTATAATTTTCAACTGAAAAAAAATCTTCAAGCAGACTTTCACAAAAGGTAGAATGATTACAAATTCACAAATTTGTGTTCAATTTTTTAAAAGATTCAATTTATTGAATATAGTACCTAATATTGTAGATTCAACAAATTTATAAATTTCAATATTGAAAAAGTTCACTCGTTACGAATTTGCATAATAGGAAAACCTACTGCAGCTATCTATTGATGATGGCATCTCTCCTTGAAAACGCTCGTTACATGAGTTTCTCCAAAAAAAATTACCTTCTTTTTATTAATTTTAGTTTTTATTAACTTAATTTTTATTTCTATTAATTTTCAAGAAAATTAAATTTTAATTAATTGAATTTGTAATTCATTGTTCTATAAGTGAAGTATAAAGCAATTACGAGGCGATGATAGACAACACCCTTGTTGCCTTTGGATATTCTATTCGCTTTTCGAAACAGTTAAAGTCAGAAGGCCAAGGTTGACGAAACAACGGCTCACCCTGGCTTTTCGTTCCAATGGTTGGAGCAAACTCCATTTAAAGCAATCTGAAAAACGTTCTCCAGCGGGCGTGCACCTCGTCATTAACAGACACAATAATTGCCCTCCGTTGACCCAGATTACACCTTAACGCGATTTCATTTTACCGATCATCTGTCTGTACGCAGTGATCTCAATGCCAGTCGGTGAAAGGGAGATAGGCTGATCAATTTCGTGTGTCTATTGAGAATCAAGCAGGCGTGCCGATCACTCTCGGCCTCTTTTAAGCGGCTAAATCATGTCAACCGATTTGTACGTTATCCCGTCTAAAAGTAATGAGTATGAACTTTTCGTGTAAATTCACTTTTTTACGGATACATGCCGAGTATGTCAGATAATTGGGATATATTGCATAATTTTGCATATTTTGAGTGTTTTGAGCTACTTTATTTAAATTCTTTATAAACGCATAAACGTCTGAAGTTTAAGAATGAGTCGACTACTGCTCATTAGCTGTCGTGAGCTAATGATTTATACTGATAATGTTGAGAATAATCATATGCAGTACAATATTTTTTGTACTACCAGTAATTGTCTTTTTTATTCACTATCGAAATTCTTCATCCAATGTTCACCTCGTAAAATATTAATGATTTCCTCGAAATGTTCAGGACACTTTTATATCTTTCAACAGTATAAATAATTTACTACAACTAATTTCAAACATTTTTTAATTGAACGTTCATTATCATTTATACGAAATTAATTATTATTTATACGAAACTTCAGTCATATGTATTTAATAATACTGCTTTCAAAATTAGTGTCCCTTAAATTTTTATAAATATATCAGATTTTCATTTATCGTGAAAAACAACAACTATGCAAAATTATAAGAAATTATAAGAAGCTACAAAGAAATATTACAGGAAATTCTGTTTAGATTATTTTTGTATACACGTGTATACATTGTATAATATTTCTATTTATAAATATATCAGACTTTCATTTATCGTAAAAATAACAAACGTGAAAAATTATAAAAAATTATAAAAGACTACAAAGAAACATTACCGGAAATTCTTTTTAGATTATTTTTGTATACACGTGTATTCATTGTATAATATTATTATTCATAAATATATCACATTTTCATTTATCGTTACAACAACAACAACTCTGCAAAATTATAAGAAATTATAAGAAGCTGCAAGGAAACATTACAGGAAATTCTTTTCAGATTATTTTTGTATACACGTGTATACATTGTATAATATTATTATTTATAAATATAACAGACTTTCATTTATCGTAACAACAAATGTGCAAAATTATAAGAAATTATAAGAAGCTGCAAAGAACCATTACAGGAAATTCTTTTTAGATAATTTTTGTATACACGTGTATACATTGTACAATATTATTATTTATAAATATAACAGACTTTCATTTATCGTAACAACAAATGTGCAAAATTATAAGAAATTATAAGAAGCTGCAAGGAAACATTACCGGAAATTCTTTTTAGATAATTTTTGTATACACGTGTATACATTGTACAATATTATTATTTATAAACATATCAGACTTTCATTTATCGTAAAAATAACAAACGTGAAAAATTATAAAAAATTACAAGAGACTACAAAGAAACATTACCGGAAATTCTTTTTAGATTATTTTTGTATACACGTGCATAAATTGTATTATATTATTAGCCTCGCGAAAGGGAACACTTTTAAAAACCAAATCGTGTTACAGCATGTATTCCACTCTCTTGGCGACCAGTCACAAATGCGATTTAGAGCGGAAACGTTGTGGGTGGTTCAGGGGCTTCCGGTAGAATCCAAGAGAAAGACTGGGCTGTTTTGCATGCAGCATAGAACGATATGACTTGCTGGAAGGTATGCAAGGTCAGTCCGAACTGCAAACTGCTCGCCTTTCACGTGTCACTCTCTTCGAAACTGTACAGGATCACGTCACGCTTAACATTTAATTCGATCCCATCCCGCGCAAATTAAATTGTAGTGTTCACGCGATAATTCACTGCGCGACTCGTTAATTTCCATAGATAATTAAGCGTTCAGAGACGTCCAAGGTATCGGCAGTTGACTCGATCGCATTGAAATTATCCATTCAGGAACTGACATGGTTGGCCATTTATTTATCGCTGATGTCGGTGTCGATGATAATGAACCTCGCGTTACACATCATTGGTGTGAATAATTTATTTATCGAGGTTTCATCAGCTAAACACAGTAACTTCAAAAAGTATATATTACAAGGAAATTCATCTAATCCTAAAATTTTCATTTCAATGCAAATTTTTCTGTACGTAAAGCATAATTTATGATGTTGAAAGAAATTCTTTCGTCGACAGAAAATCTGTTTAAAAGGATTCGAACAATTCTTAATGTTTCAGGAATTCTTGATGCTTTGAATATCAGTTTCTCTAGGATCGTTTTTTTTGACAGAGTAATAGAAAATTGAAAATTAAACGCTTTTTATATGAAAGTTTAATCCTTGTTTAATTGTTTTATTTTTTTATTTAATTTAGAGTGCCTTACCTTACAAGTCATTCGTTGATCCGAAATAGTTTGCAATGGAAAATTCTTAAAATGTTTATCGGTTCAATAAAAATCCTGTTTCTCTTGCATTTCAGAAAATAATGCTTAAACAGATACTAAGATGCTGGTATTTGAAAAATATTCACTGTTTTTGCAATTCCTCGTTGTTTCTTGTATATTGTAGTCTTATAACGAAAAAGTTGCATTGCGCAATAATGATACTTTTTAATCGAACCATATACTGTCGAATTGCCACGAGTCAGGGTTTTCTTAACATTTCAAAGGAATACTGCGGGAATTTTTTTTATCGTGTTTAGGTTGATCTTGTTTTCGCTGGCATTCTTTTTAGCAGACAGCCTTCTCTAATTGACCATACTCCACTTTCTATTTCTATGTAACAATTCGAAACGTTGTTACATCTACGTTTGTCTAAGTGTGGTCACGTTGGTTTGACTAAAATTGGTATCGTTGCAAAGGTACCATTAAACACTATTGCACAGGAGATTAAGAAACTTTTATCAACTTTTTCTTTATACTTTGGTATCATGAAAATAAATGAATATAGTGGTTATAAAATTATTTTATTGATTCCAAGTAGAACGTTTATATTAGAGCATTTCATTAGGAGAGATATCAGGAGTATTAAACAATTAAATTAAATCTGACTATGAAGCCTGAAAATTCTTTGAACAATGTAATAATATAAGTATATATAGAACTAAAAATTTTTATTGCTAATTTTAGTACTCATTTATTACTTAGAGTTAACTACAGAAATTTTATATTATTTTTCAAGGATCTAGTAGAACAATCTTTGTATAATTTTAACAGAATATAAGACTGTATGAATTTGAAATCAAATTTTCGAAGACAGCAGCTCGTTCACAGTGGAAGTGAATCCAGTCAGTCATAGTCAGACACCTTAAATCTGAGGAGCGTGTGCTCCTCATAAAATGATCTTTTCTGGTTTCTTTTTATGTAATAAATATTTTCTTATTAGAAGTAAAGGTAATACGATAGAATATCCGTAATCTGAACATTGCAAAACGAAAATACTAGTTATTTAAACATTTCTCATTGGAACATAGAGTGTCTAGCACTTGTAATATTAAAAGACATAAGCAACATTTTTAATACTTTAGAGCACATATCGAAATGAGTTGAAGTTTAGTATTTCACTTAAGTTTAGATGACAATGTAAACCAAATTAAAATTAATCGTAATAAATTGGAAGATTTATAGTACAATATATGTGTACTCGAAAATTGTAATTACAACAACATTTTAAAATGAGCACTGAAGAGATAAAATATTAAAATAAAAAGAAATATAAGAAAAAATATCTAAGTTTCGTAAGAATGTTTGTTTTAGAGCAAAATTATTTTATTTACTTATCATTTAATGAACATTTACTTTTTTTTTAAATAAAAGATCATGAATGAACCTTCTAAACCTCTCTAGGTTTATTGACATACTATAAATTAATCATTTAATTTATTAATCTTAAATTATTTAATTTAATTTATTATATTCATTTGATATTTGTTAATAAATTAATTATTCAATTTAATTTATTATATTCATTTGAGATTTGTTAATCAATAAAATTAATCATTTAATTTATTAATCTTAAATTATTTAATTTAATTTATTATATTCATTTGATATTTGTTAATAAATTAATTATTCAATTTAATTTATTATATTCATTTGAGATTTGTTAATCAATAAATTATTCAATTTAATTTATTATATTCTTTTGAGATTTGTTAATAAATTAATTATTTAAATTACTTAAATATTAATATATTAATAAATCTCATATGAATATAATAAATTATTAATTATTTATAAATCAAACCCTAAGGGGTTAAACCAGCTGTACCTGTCTCAAACAATTGTTTTAACCAGCTCTCTCGAGTACACAACCGAATCTATGAACGAACCTGATCCAAGGATCACGAGAGAATTCGCAGTCTTATGAAACGAGACGATAGCAGACGATTCTCACGTGAATCCACGCACGGATCGGATAGATCGTTCTTTTGCTGCATGAGAAACGTCCATGAACGTACTGGCCTATCTTCACCGCCGAACAATCGCAGCTCGTTATTTATGGAAGGCCGTAGTATGTGAATTCTTAATCACGCGAGTAATCCGATGGCGATCCGCTGACGACAATGAGCGCGGTACACTTGTTTCCATTTTTTAGTCTCTCACGTCCCGAGTTTCACGGACATCTTGATTCACGGATAGCAATGCGAAGATGTGTGTGTATAGTAATTAAACGGGAGGAATATAGGAAACACGTGCGAAAGTTTCGATGCCTGCCGACAAGCTGAATGAAGGAAATTGCTCCGCGGAGTTTCGATTTCTCGCATCGATCGGCTGGTCTGCAATTGAATAGCGTTAAAAGGTTTACATACGATTTTTCTTTTATTCGAAACGGTTAATTGGATTGTTGTTTGTGGAAGGCTGTTAATTATACGTGTTAATTATAGCCACTAAGTGAACGGAAGTAGAGATTAGTATACGCGTGTTTTAATTCGTGATCAATTATTGTGCTATACTTAGTATGTTTCTGATACTACTATTAATATTTATCAATAATATAGGGAGAGTTAGACTTAAAATTTCGGTTAGAATTAGCTTCAGTCAGAAATAAACATTTCTTTCTAATACTTATGGCAAGAAGATCATATTACAATATTTCTGTAAAATAGATAAAAACAGTTTTCAAAAAATGTGTGCTTGTTTTAATTACATTACATTGATAATACTTTTGTTATATTCTTATTTATTGTAACGATAATAAATTACTAAAGTTATAAGAAAACTTACAAGTTATAATTAATATACTTATTATGATACTTAAGGCAATATAAAAATCCAAAAAATTAAATATTAACATTTATGTAACTTAAATGTTTAAGTACATTGTACATTTCAGGGATATTTCATATTTCATAATAAATGACTAAAGCTATAAGAAAACTTACAGGTTATAATTAATATACTTATTATGATAACTAAGGCAATATAAAAATCCAGAAAATTAAATATTAACATTTATGTAATTTAAATGTTGGAGTACATTGTACATTTCAGGGATATTTCATATTTCATAATAAATGACTAAAATTATAAGAGAACATACAGGTTATAATTAATATACTTATTATGATAACTAAGGCATTAGAGAAATCCAAAAAATTAAATATTAAATATCGAATACATTGTACAACATTTCTGCGATATTTTACATTTCATAATAAATGACTAAAATTATCAGAAAACTTACAGGTCATAATTAATATATTCATTACAATACCTAAGACATTACAAAAATCCAGAAAATTAAATATCAACATTTGTATAATTTAAATGTTCGAGTACATTGTACAACCTCTCTGCAATATTTCACAGTTTTAACGTGAATGACTCAATTAAAATATTTCCAAGACTGTAGTACCTTAAAATAAAAAATTTCGCCACTTTTCGCGTTATTTCCACGACGAACGAAACTCTTTTAGTTTCGATACGAATATTCTAATTACACGACGCGACGGTGATACGGAAAGATGAAAGTCGTGCGTGTGCTCGTGCGTTACACGGCTAAAGGAAAGCAAGTTCTAGCGATATCTGGCTTGACAGACTGTCGCACCACGCCTTGCATCAGAATGTCTACAAAGTGAACGCGGAGTCGCGAAACTGCGTGCGAGCATATCGATGAAACACGCACTGTCGTGCAGGAAATAAGTCGCGATTACGGTCACCATGGTTAAAATGTCTTTATCTTACGTCAATTGCTCGCGAATGTTTCGTTTCGTTTCTTTTTTCACTTCCATTTATAGATTCGAAAACACGTATCGTACTAGATATTACCGTTTACAGTTTATCGTGTTTTATATTATACATTCATGTAATTCTTAAAACAAGAAATGTATTTTCTGCACTGTTAGTATGCAAAGGAATGTGCATGCTGCTAATAACACTGTGGGGATTTTATAACGTAATAAAATAAAAAAAAAACATTCTTTTTTATTTTAAGTATTTAAGAATTTTTCTTTATATGAGTCTTTTATTGTATTTCAAGGAAACCTCCCCGTTTACTTAATAAATAAATAAATGAATAAATAAACAGCATCTATGCCTTATTTAACCCTTTGCACTCGAAAGGCGACTCTCTCTGTCTTTCAAAAATTTTTTAAGTATAAAAAACACTGAAATTAGAGAAATCAGAATTTATTTATCTTAACATTCGTTTAATTCAGATAAGGATCGTCGAAAGTTTTAAATATGACTATTTGCATTAGAAAACGTTCAAAATCGCTATTGTTCGATTATCAGCAATCACTTTTCGAACGCAAAGGTTTAATACTTCGATTGAAATTTAAAGTTTAGTATCGTTTCGATATTTGAAAGAGTGTATAAATTAGGAAGGGAAAAATTTACGACTGTGTTATTGTGAAAAGCTTTTGATCATAAATCTGTCTGAATGACGAAGCTGTTATTAATAAAATTATCTAACTATATAATAAAATTTTCTTCTTTTTTTAATTATGTATTACATTATATTTACAGCTGGCTGTATAGGTCCGACATAAAAATTTGATGAATGTAGTTATTATTTAACAGTGTTTCCACTAAAATCACAAATAATTAATTATACTTTACTAATTATTAATTATTTCATTTCTGTATTTTGATATTTGTAATCTGTTTTAAGCTTACAATCAGCTCGTTTATTTGCTGTTTTATTCCATAAATTTACGAATTATGAATTTTCTGATTGTTGATTAAACAACTTGAAAAGTGGATTCCAAGCTTTTCGCCGGAAGCGTAGGTGCTGTTGAAGTTGTTTGACGGTGCAAAAATACGCCTCTTTCTCTTATCGTCTTATTACATAACTTGTACACTGGATACTAGAAGAACCTGGTCCGATATTATGAAAAATCATGGTTTATCGAACTTTAGAACGCAGTGTGGAGAATGAAATGTCTTTGATTTGAGGAAAAGGTGGTTCTGTTATGTACAAAGTATTTTTGCTTCGAATATTACCATTATTCTCAACAATATGTAAATTAAACATAATTTTGGCCATCTTATGATCATCGAACAAAGTTTATATTCATATTGAAAAATGTCGAATATTTAACAATGTAATATTACAATACTGTGTCTTGTTTGGTTGAATCCTATTGTCTAGGTAGAGGTACATAATGTTTGGATAATTTAAAATTTCGTATAACAAAAAAATCATTACTTCGACGATAAATTTCATTTATTTAAATGGAAATTACCAACATGGACATTTAATGTTAATGTTCAAGTATCCTATATCTTTTTGGATGCTAATTATATCTGTTTTTCACTTTGACGTTAAATTTAATTTATTCAAATGAAAATTAATAACATGGACATTTAGTATTAATGTTTAAATATCCTATATCTTTTTGGCTGCTAAATCATATCTGTTTTTCACTTTGACGTTAAATTTAATTTATTCAAATGAAAATTAATAACATTGACATTTAGTGTTAATGTTTAAATATCCTATATCTTTTTGGCTGCTAAATCATATTTGTTTTTCACTTCGACGATAAATTTCATTTATTTAAATGGAAATTACCAACATGGACATTTAATGTTAATGTTCAAGTATCCTATATCTTTTTGGATGCTAATTATATCTGTTTTTCACTTTGACGTTAAATTTAATTTATTCAAATGAAAATTAATAACATGGACATTTAGTATTAATGTTTAAATATCCTATATCTTTTTGGCTGCTAAATCATATCTGTTTTTCACTTTGACGTTAAATTTAATTTATTCAAATGAAAATTAATAACATTGACATTTAGTGTTAATGTTTAAATATCCTATATCTTTTTGGCTGCTAAATCATATTTGTTTTTCACTGTAAATAACTCTATAGAATTAAATCTTTTTCTTTTGTGCTCTATATCATTCTACCCTGTATACTGTCTTAACCAAGTACAAGAATGTCCACATAATATATCCATACAAAATAAATTAAATATATCGTACATAATATATGTATATTATGCAAAAAAAAAAACATATTTTAATAAGAAAAAATATCTAAAGTTAGAAAACATTATATTTTTATAACAGAACGTTCCAACAGTAGAACATTCATACATTTGAGCATTCGCATAATAGAGGTTCGTATAGAAGTTCTACTGTGATCTCTGTATTACCATATCCTTTTTCAAGCATACTGTTTTATCGTATGATTTTATCAGAGGCCACATGTAGCAAAGACAAATCAATGATATTTATAGTGCATAATAGAACGGGCTGCGCCATGTTGGGCGTGGATTCAAATTCGAAATGTAGCGTAGAGCATCGACGGCACGGCGGGAATTCGGTAAAGGGCATCAGGATACGCTTCCCCACGGTGTAGATCGCGAAATAGATCGGCTAGATCGAGAAGCCTATAATGGAGGCAAGTATACAGGGTGATCAACGTAACTGTTTAGATCGTTTTAAAAATGTTTCACTTGATTTTAATGAAAATAAAATTGTATTATTTAATTCACGGAAATAAAGTATTTTTGTTACTGATATCAAAGTTATTGATGCTTTTTAAAATAAATTTGTATGTACAGTAATTTTAAAAATTGATGAAGCATTTTATTATATTTTTCTTTGAATTCAAATACAGTCACTAGATATGAATATAGTAAAATATAATAATTAATTCAGAGATATAGTAGACGCAGAGAATTTAGATACAGTTACCAGCTATAAGGTACAATAATCAATTTAGAAATATAGTAGACGCAGAAAAAACAGTTTCTAAGTATATACAATTGTATTTAAACATATTTCCTAAATATATACAATTGTGTTTGATAAAAAATTTAATTAAACGATCTGAGTTATTTTTCAAAAATTTCTGACTTTTTTTGTAAACCAGATTTTACAAAGATCAAAGTGTCCTAGGTTATTCGATAGGTTTTAATCTCAGCTATTAAAACAGTATGTACATTATCATTCAAATGTTTGAAATAATGTCTCGAGTTGCAACTGCATGAATATTAAATCTCTCGCTGCATTTTTATCAGTCGAAAATTAATATTGCTGACACTAATAATAGTATCTTTCTTCGAATATAAAATTAAATTTATAGATCATAACAAAATTTTAATCAATGGTTTAACATTACCCAATTACATATTCGTGAGTTATTCCTCTCCAAATTTGCATATTCCTTGAAACGCCTGAACTTTCGACCGACAGTACAGTCTCGTTTAAAAATGCATCTACGGTTTAATGGAAAAGTTGTTTGCTTACGATTAACATTTATTCCATCGAACGAAATAATTTTCTCCTACCATCGCAAACGTGCGAGATTTAAAGTGAGATCGAGTTACGTCGTTCACCCTGTATATTGTGAAAGGTGGGCATGGGCGGTGGTCCGTGGCAGTCTCCACGTATATCAGGTATGCGAGTATAGCGTGCAAGTAGACGCTCGGGACACTTCTCTGGGATCGGGAATAAAAGGTGGCAGCAGGATGCCGGTCGAACGGTTCCTGTTATACCCACACTTTAACGTCACCAATAATCCCCATTGTCCGCTTTGACCTCAGTCCTAATTGTTCTAGGATCTCCTTTCGTATGCGAGCAAAGAATCAACGTGTTGGAAGGCTCGAGTTGTACAGAGTGTCCTATTTAAATCGCATTAAATTGCGAAAAACAAGCTTTGCAGGGACAGTAGAACCTCTTTTATCTGAACACTCGTTATCTGAACATTATAACCACCTATTCTGTTATCCAAACTTTTACGCAACCGTTCGTAACGTAAGTAGTTGCAATATAATTATTATCAAAGAAGGCGTTAAGATAACTGTTACACCATCTTTATCGCATAGTCTTATATTTTTAAATTACACAAACATTGAAATAAAGCATCATAGCCGGCGAAAAGAAGTCACGCGTACGTGACAGCGGCCGACAAAGTGTTAAGAAGAACAAGTATTGGACCAAACTTTATTTCCGTGTCACCCGGTACACGTGGAAGGTTATGTGGGCGTTCACAGATTGATTGTTTTCCGTATCTCGATCCGATATCGTCGATTGCAAAAGGTGATGGTGATCGCGGACGCGAGCATTTCGATTGTTTCGTTTATATGGATCTTGTTTTAGGATCATTATTTGAGAGTCGGACGTTGTGTACAAGGTTACGTGAAAGGATACATCGCGTATATTATTAATTGCAAGTTCGAGAATGTCTTTCGATCAGCAGGAAATAAGTGTTTATCTCGTAATGTATCGGACACCTCGTGTGCGACCCTTTTTTTTATAGAATCGACATCCTGGTTCTTGTTTGTTGAAGAATAAAATGTACGAGGTGTCATCCAGTATTTTCTTTTACTACAGTTGTGAAAATTAATTGAGTTAGCAGGTTAGCAGGAAGCAGTTTGTCTGTGGATATTTTTATAGGATTGAACCTTCATTTTTTTGTTAAAATAAAATAGAAAAGGTGAACTTAGACGTTGCAGTAATTTGACTCAAAAGAAATACAGTGGCTCCAAAAAGTATTCGTACACTGAATTATAAGGAAATTCATCTACTTCTGAAATTCTGATTTCAATGAAACTTTATGCGTGTACAGAGCATGGTGTGTCCTGCGTGGATCAATTTTTTTGGCGGCAAAATATCTTGTAAGGAGGCTGATAACGAATCTCAAAGTTTCAGCGATTTTTCACGGTTTGAATACAACCTTTTCTGTGTTCTTTTTTTTATGACAGGGCGATAGAGTATTGAAAATTAAACATTTTCTATTTGAAAGGTTTTGCTTCATCAAGTACCGTTACAAAGTTATCTTTAAACAATGAGAGAAAACTCAGAAACTTCAATGCTGGTTTCACCCCGTTAAAATGGTATTTAGATGAAAAGAAGAGATTAATTCATACGTATGGTATTACAATCTACATACCCACCAAGTTTTACCAAATACTTCTATCAGATTCAGAATTTCAGGGTTAAACGAATTTATTTGTGATATAGTGTACGAATACTTATTGGAGCCACTGTATAACATATTTTCAAAAATACAACTTTTCGTGGTGTTGTGTAGTAGATACTACTTCTACAGCAATCTATTGTACAAGTATCTCGATAAAAGCGAATCAGAGTAATAGAATAGAAGTGTTGCTTTCGCGTACAATTGAGAAATATTAATAAGATACATACATTGATTTACAAAATTTATTAAATAGTAGGATTACATTCTTTTACCAAATTCAACTGCAAGCTTACTGCTTAATTATTTCTCTGATAAAGATTCTTCTTGGTATCTTCTGAACTTTATGATTGTAATGTGCGATTAGTAATTATACTTTAATGAAATAAAAATTGTAATGAAGGAACGTATTTTATCAGTTTTTCTATTTACAGTAAGATAAGTTCGTCCACGTGTTCTGGATGTATTTCTTGTTTTGACAAGTATAGTCAGAATTTTTATTTCAGAAATAGGAAACTTGGATGTATAAACGATTCAGATTACAAGTTAATGAGTATCTTTGTGTTTTAGGAAAAATTGTATCTTACTTAAAAAAAAAAAAAAATGCAATCTATTGGCAGAATTAAATATATCAAGTTATGTAAATTGGATCATATATTAATTAGGATTTGATACAACTGTTTTACTATTTCAATACTGTCTCAATTCGTCTTGTCGTAATACACAGAACTGTTGCTGTTAATACTATAATACTATAATTACTATAAAATAATAATACTATAATCCGATAAGTTTAAAATCAAGAGATTGTGATACCATAACCCACTGAGCGATCTAAAATTTTAAAACACAAGGAACTCAAAATAATTTTTATGATTTCAATATATGTAAATATATATGCGAGTCATTGTAACAAGCAAGTTATTCTTATTTCTCTTAAAAATGGGTACCCTGTTGTTGCTTGAAATCTTTAAAAATCAAAAACAGACGTTTGAACATTGAGCACAGACTCAGATGTTGGGGAGAAACTTCGGAAACGTTCGACGGACAAGGAACAGTGGAAAGAAAGGAAAAGAAAGTTATAGACAGCCTCGAATTTCATGTTCGAACGGTGGTCTTTACAATTTCATAACACTCGCGTAACGACCGTAGCCCACGATTATAGATCAACGTCGATTACAGAAGCACATTGCGACAACCACGAAGGAACAAAGCTAGAAGCGGCAGCGAATGATTAGGGTTGGCCATCAGCGACGAGCCCTATTTCCGAAGGCAGTGAAATTGCTTGGCCAGAGGCGGTCGTCAACCGACTTCTGGAAGACAGATGCCGGAAAATTGTTCTGAAACGATTCTATGACGCTGCTGCCGGAAGAGACACGAGACAAGGGTAATAAAATTAGAATTGGCTGCCAAATAAAATCACCTTTGCTGCTCTGAGGGAAGTGGTTTTGTAAGAAATATTCAAATGAAGGGACTTAGATTATATTTGAAGGTATAGTGGGTTCACAAAGTGTTTGCACTTCGTATTTTAATCATTGTATTTGAATATTAACCCTTTGCGCTCAAAGGTCGATTGTCACCAAATGAGAGTTTTGCAAATTTTCAAACTTTAATTAGTTTGTTTATCAATCAGACTTAGAGATTAAATAGCCACGTGTGTAAATTTCAGTATATTGTTTAACTAAATTAAATGAAGTGTAATATAGAAGAATCTTATTTAATATTTTAAATTTGAAAATTTTTGAAGTTAGTATCGTTAGACGACTAACAAACACCTCTCGAGTGCAAAAGGTTAATTGATTAGATATTTAAAGATACCTAATTTCGTGGCTTTGACAATGATTTAGTGCAGTTTTGATGAAGATATTATAATGAACGGTAGAACTTGCTTTTTCAGGGATTTAAATTGTATTTGAAGGTATAATGAGTTTACAAATAGTTTACACTACGTATTTTAACTACTTTATTTGAATATTAATTGGTTAGGTATCTAAAGATACCTAATTTCGTAGCTTTGAAGACAATTTAGTGAAATTTTGATAAAGATGTCTCCCTATAATTCGCTGTTTTAGGGAAATCTTAAAAGCAAAACTTTTGTGGTATACTTTATCAAATCTAACTGTAACCTTACCGTTTAATCATTCTTCTTATAAATATTCTCCTTGGTACCTTCTGGACATTTTAATTAATTAATATACTCAATAATTATCGACTGCATTTCAACAAAATAAGATTAAATAAGATTAAATAATTAATTTAATTATTTTTTTGAGTAAAATGCGTCGAGTTTTAGCTTATCTAATTAAATACGTTTAGCTTAATTAAAAAACTAAGCAAAAGCTTACTTAATTAAAAAACATCTGTTATACATAGTAAAGTTCGTTATCCTATTCTTAAAGCTACATTACTCTCGCCAAAAAACATTTGCAAGACAATACACATATATTTTCCACATTCCAAACTTAAGTTCAGATTTACACACTTCACCTCGAATTCTTCCATTTTTATTTCCTTTTTGAGCATCAATCATTATCTCCATTCTTCGATGCCTCGAATTTACGACTCGATTCCAGTATCTCGAACAATAGTGACAGAATGAGAGAGAGAGCAGTTATCCTTCTTGATCCATAAACAGCAGTACGGAAATAAAAATTCGCCCGGGAACGTTGCGAGAGAGGTTCACCTACAGGTGCTCCGTATAATTACACGATGTGTCCGATGCTCGAGGAGCGTGGATGAAATTCCAGGGCGTGGCCGGTACAAAAGAACTTCCTTGGCATGCGTGCACCGGCAACAGCTATCTCTTTTGCTCTCTGAAAACCCCGACGTGCGTTACGTGTCGAGCAAGGTCGATCGTTTTGGAAATACTGGAGCTGTTACCGAAACAGGTCCAGTTTTTTGTTGCCCAACGCGCAATAACGGATGGCTTGCTTTCTTCGGCTGAGAAAAGTTTTGCAATTTTACATCGTGTTTTGGTAGAGGACAGCCAATTATCTTAAGCAGTGAGACGTTTTTTTTTTGGGGGGGGGGGGGACAGCACCGAATTGGAAATCGTTCGAAAAGTGAATTTACCTGTCTATATTAGGCCAGTACAGAAATTCTTATTACCGGTAAATGGTACTGAACTACATTTGCTTTCCAACTTGAAGGGTTTATAAATCAGTTGTTTAGAAAATTCGGAGATGTAGCCAAAAATAATATTTTGATGATTGATCACGAATATAGTAAGTAATAAGTATGAATTTTCTAACAGAAATTGTGGAAACTCTTACATCTCTTTTTACTTTATTACAATTTTAACACTATTCCTGCCGACACTTCACGTGTACCTATTCCAACCGCAGCATTTCCACGTAAGACAGGCTACAAATTTTTCTCAGAAAGTAAACAATGAAAAAAGAAGTGAATATTTAAAAATCTATTATACGTATATTTGAGGAAAAGTCTACAGTTTAAAGGCGATTCAATTATGTTGTATCTATGAAATTCTAATCGAAATTTTAAAAACGATCATTTGGTAAGAATAGTGTTAAACCCTTAACCTACAATGACGGGCATAGCCCGCGTACGATGATCAGATCAAATATAAATATTAGCGGCGGTGCCCTCCTAAAGTTATAAATATTTGTGAAATATTTGATAAGTAATTACAACCTGATGTAATAATTGTAGTAGATGCAAGTACTACAAAAAGTTTATTTATACAAACATTAGTAATACAAAATTAATAATCTGCAATGGTGTGATACAAATCGTGCGAATGGCTCTAAGGCTGCGCGAGTTTGTTTATGTCTTCGCTCCAAAATTCTCGAACGTAAATCGTAGGTTAAGGGATTAAACCCTAAGAATTGCATCAAATTTCCGGGTACTGTTTTGATCACTAATCAGTGGATAACCAGTCGCAGCGACTGACATGCGAAAAACGCGCCGTCCATATTGATGGATTCGTCCGAGAGCGCGCCGCAATCAAAGGGTTAAGGATGTTCAAACACCGATAAACACGACGATTTTATTCTTATTAACTAAGAACTGACTGAACAGGAGGCCAATGGAAATCGATTGGTCGATTGTTTACTGTACAAGAATCCTGCTAGCATGATCGCGACGCGCGAAGGTGGATCGCCTACGTTGGGCCGGTCGTTCCCTCGCATCGCTCGATCGCCAGCATCTGAAGGCCGTTCGCAGTTATGCGATTTTTTGCGAACGTGTCAAGTTCAGCCATGGTTGCATTCGTAATTCCAAGCGGCGACGCGATCAACAACGGACGGACGGGATTCCATTATCGCATTGCTCGCGAATTGTTCACCCCGTTCCTCATGGGCTGGGCGGTAGAACCGCCATTGTTACACGACGTTTCGTTCTTTCTCGATCGTTCTTTCATCTGGCAGCGAGCACTTCGACAGATTGTTCGTTATAACTGTTTTAGGAGAGCAAATTTAATGGCGGAATAAGATGGTTTTATGGAGGGAATGTTAATAGATTAAGAATTCATATCGTATTGATGCAATATTTCGCATGCAGTTCTTTTTACAATTAGCCAAATTATATAGTTGAATTTTGTTTTTCCTTTTTTTAATATTGGGATTGTGCAATATTATTAAGCAAATAAACGAAATCTCTTTTTATAATCTAGAAGTAGTACATAAATAAAGAAGGAACCTTTTTATATAATATAGAAATTTAGAAATTTAGGAATAGGAAATAAATCAAATTATCTTGCAATTAGACAACTTGTACAGCTGAATTTTGTTTTTCCTTTTTTTAATATTGGAGTTGTGTAAAATTATTAAGCAAATAAACGAAATCTCATTTTATAATCTAGGAATAATACTTAAGTAAAGAAGGAACCTTTTTACATAATATAGAAATTTAGATATATAGAAATAGGAAATAAATCAATTTATCTTGCAATTAGACAACTTGTATAGCTGAATTTTGTTTTTCCTTTTTTTAATATTGGGATTGTGCAATATTATTAAGCAAATAAACGAAATATCTTTTTATAATCTAGGAATAATACTTAAGTAAAGAAGGAACCTTTTTACATAATATAGAAATTTAGAAACTTATAAATTTAGAAATATAGAAATATAAAAATTTAGAAATACAGAAATAGTAAATAAGTCTTTGGATTCCTTCTTTGTATTTATAATGTTAAGGAGTAAAATTTGTCGATGCAAATTGAGTGAAAACGATTGTAAATAAAATGTTGCATTAATACAACGCTAATTGTTAGTGAGTTAATTGAAGAGTGGAACTGGTAAACCAAGGAGAAATATCACTGTGGGAACAATTGACAATTGGTTTCTAACGTTGTCAAATAAATGCAGATTTTAGTAATTAAACAGTGGTACCTTCTAATAAGTAGATTGCAAAAATATAAGCATTTCTGACAAACTTAAGGGTGTAAAAAATACAAAACACATGTAATCTGCAAAAGTGTAATAAAATATAATATCATAAGAAATAAAATTGGATATTTGTTTGGACAACAAATAAAGTAGTCGTTACAATTTTCAAATAATGAAACAAATATTAAAATTCTGTATTTCTTTATTTGTATTTATAAAAACATAAATTGCATAAATATCCGCAATCTACTAATGAGGTACATGTTATACACGCATTATCATAATGTATCCTGGTGAAACGAATGAAACCTTTCAGGAATCGTGGTTAAAAAATACTAAATTTACTAAACAATCAACGTGTTAACACTCGTTTGATGTCAATCAAAAATTTGGAATCACTTTTCAGGTTGCAGCCATTTAAAGTCTCACTAACTTTTCCTCAGCTGGAAATGAATATTGCAACTATTAACAATAGCTTTCTTTATTTCGATTAAACAGCTTTCCAAGATATTAGATAGTGTATATTAGATACACTGTGATATTTTTTCTCAAATTCGTACGTTCTGTAAGATATCGAGGTGATCCCAAAGTTTTGTCAGTAATGTGCACAATATTTCTATTCAACTTCTTCGATAGTAAGTGACTTGAGCATTTAAGAGGTGTTGAAGTGAAACGATTAAATAACGAGATATTCAAGTGAACAACAGGGCTACAGAGGTAAGAACTAACGTAAGAGGTAGAGAGAACGTGATGCAGAGAATTGATGTAGGAAAAGAGGTAGAAAGGTGAGAAAGAGGTAGAGCATTGCAGATGAACTGCCAGCTGGTACTAGTAAATGAACATGTCACGTTGAACTACTACAAGTGTTTGAAAGGTAAGAAAGAGTGAAAGTCGTACAATATGTTAGGCGTCTTGGTGTATCTGAAAACAGTATCTCATGCTTTATAGATCCGTGGTGAACATCAACATACTGTGATGATTTCAGGATGATTCGATTCGGCTGAAATATCATTGAAAGTTTGCTAATCTATGAACAATTCACAATTTATATTCTAAATTTTACATGTTAACATTTAAACTACAGGAGAATGTTACACTTTAATACAACGTTTGTTATTCTCAGAAACAATTATTCTTTCGTAACCCTGACTCTAACGAGGGAAAACAACGAAATAGATTTGATACTTCATTTTTTGAACGTTCCTAAAAAAGAATTTCGTCGAACTTCGTACAGTTCTTCGAGCGATAACAGTTGACGATCGAAGAAAAACAGAAACTTAACAATTTCAATAGAATTGAAGAAAAAAAAGGGAAACAGGGCCTGTGTAAAAACTCAAGTTTACAAGTTAGCCTATTTCAGCATTTTGTAGTGAGATTCAAATGAAAACTGGCCCCAATTACTATTTCCGCAAAGGCATCCCGGAAATCGGTACAGTCAACGCAAGAAATTCAACATTGATTAACCCCTTGCCTTACTATTTTCGAACATGAATACAACGTTAACTATCCACTGCTTTAACACGTGTAACACAAAAATATTGAAGATATATCAAAATAAAATTTACATTTACCAGTCCTCCATATCATAACCTAGAACAACAATTAAACCCTGCAATGGCACGCTGTTTTTATTATTATTAAACATTACAGTGGGATCCATTAACACTAGAAAACTACCAGAGCAGTCAAAATGATTATTTATAGTAATCTTATAAATTCACTGTGATAAAGTTTCCAAAATTTACTATGATTTTCTTCACAAGCTATAAATAAAGATTTGTTTTCTACGTATTCAATATTTTTTCATGTAATTTTCAATTTGATCTCTTCCATGCAAACAAGTACCTTTCAATCTTCGGTAGTTCCAGTGTTAAGTTCGAAATAATTTTTCGTATGTTCAAAGCATGCAAGTAATTCCAGAAAAATTCGCTGAAGCACTTGCAGGTATCCACTTTCAAAGATTAAAAATCATCACTTTTCCAAACTAGTTAAGGAAGCTCCATATTTGCAATTACTTTGTGATACAGTGATAAAAATTTTTGCTAGAACATATGGAAACTCAAATGTACCAATACAAGGTTAAAATAAAAATGAAGCTTCGTTATAAACACATATCTTAGCTTTGTTGCGTTTAGACCATGGTCTACATCACCAGCAAAGCTTGAAATTGTAAGGCAAAGGGTTGACTTGTCTTCAACAAAATCTCTATCGTCTATAGTTAACCGTGTACGAGGCTAGCCCCGGATTTGGATTGACGATGTTCGTTGTAGGACGACCTTGAACTCCATTCTGAACCGACACAGCCGGATACTGGGGTCGTTGTTGTTGGCCCTGATATTGCGGTTGATATTGTGGTTGATACTGCGGTCGATATTGCTGTTGATACTGCGGTTTAGGTTGATACTGCACTTGCGTGGGATACCTGGAAAACCGAGAAACAGATTCTGCCGGTTAATACCGATGTTTAATTGTTTGAGATTAGGTGGGTTAAAACTGGTCCCACCTTGTTTTTTTTTTTTTTTTTTTTTTTTTTAATTAGGGGTTTAACGTTGCATCGACAACGAGGTCATTAGCGACATAAACCGATAGGTATTGGTGCTACATGTATTTATACAGTTATTTGTTGCTTTGGATGAAACTGAGGGTATTTTTAATGTTTTCTGAAGATTTCTTTTAACTAGTTAGGAACCTTTGCCTGGGTTCGTGAGACTTCGTATTCCTTACAGAAAAATAAAACACATTCGATGTTTAAGGGATGTTTTTTTTATGCGAGTGTTTAACACTAGATTGCCGGATGAAACGAGTCAATTTAACTCAAACTTGAAAATTGAAGTTTTAAAAGAATATAAAACTTAATGAACTTAATAAAAGAAAAAGAAAATTTTATTTAAAATAAAGTTAGTTCAAAACAATTTTTACGTATAAAATACACTTTCCGCAGAGTTTTTTATTACATTTAGCACAAACACCTTTACTGCTATTCCTTTCACATATTTATTCTATTTAAAATCGTGTGCCTGGAAGAGTTAACCACGCGAGCCGAGTCAAGAGCGGCTGTGTCTGTTGTGCAAGCCGCGTTCTCTGCTCTTTCAAGTGAGATCCACGTGACATTTGCGTGGCTGGTCGTGGATACTTCTCGGTCTTTGCATCGAGAAAGCTTTTTCTCGGGGGCTTTCGAAGTTGCGACGTTATCGTCTGGGATTAAGTATGGGGCGACGCAGAAAGCAGTTATGTGAAAAAAATTAATTTATTTGCAGGAGTAATGTTAATGGCTTCTCGAACGTTAAATGGTAAATATTGTTGCAAATATTATGAACGTGTTGCAAGGTCAATTTCAGTCAAGTGTACTAATGAATGGAAGGGTTATATTGGAATGACTAACATTCAAACTTAACCGATGGCAACGTTAACTGAGAAAAATAATAAATTTTCGAATTCATTGACTGACTCCGACTCCTTAAAATAATATTATTACAAGGGTTTAATTTAAAAATTTATACAGTATTACATATTATTGTCTACTATTCAGAAACTGTGCATTTTTATTTTTTTTTATGTTTACAAGAATGCATAACATTCAACTTCTGTTTAAACTTTTTTTAAATATTAACCTTTCTCAAGATATTCGAGCAAAAAGATAATTTTCCATTCTCTTTAAGGGGTGAAATCACCCCTTGAAAGTGAAATTTGGCACTAACAAAAAAATAGGGATGTGTTATGGATGACTTACTCTATCTGTACACAGTTTCATATTTTTTTGAATTTCCGGGTTAGCAAACTTCCTTTGTTAGTAACGCTTGGAGAGGGTAAGTGGGACCTGAAGGGTTAACCCTTTGCGGTCCGCACAGATTTCGCCAATTGCTCACCCACTTGGTACCGTTTACTTTAGAAAATATTCATGAGCTCACTAACGCAACGTACTTATGAATTAGTGAATGTACAAAATAAAAGTTTAAACATTATTTACACATAAACATTATTTTAGTATAACATTTAACAGATTTTGTTGTATTCAATGTAAAAATAAATAAACTGCTGAAATTGTATTATTTATATACGTTTGTTTCAGTTTAAAATGATTTTAAAGTACCTGTAAAACGTTTCCCTAATATAGTATAGCAATAATTTACAATTAACATTATAAATTGAATTTACAAAAAGCTGAAAATGAAATGCATAATAATATCATTCGCAATTAAAATAAAAAAAAACAACAAAAATAACAGCCATTTCTATAAAACTCCATACCATCAGAAACTAAAAATCTTTAATTTTAAAATCGTCTTTGTTTTATTCAATTTGGATAAATTCCAGCGAAGTTATGTCAGTTTAAAGATTGAGTGAATATGGAAGGAGTTTTGTCGAGTTTTTCTAGGCAAATACCTTCTAGGTAAAGGGTTAATACAGTGTACGAAATAATTTATAGTCTATATAATTACAAACTGAATAATTTATAGAGCCTTATAAAATTTATATATTCTTACAGCAATTCGTTACCTGGGCGGAGTATAAACCGGTGCCGGGATAGGTCGCGGTTGATTTTGCGTCAAAGGCTGTCTTGGGCCAGGATGGTATCGTTCTCCGTTGGTGTATCGAGGATCCGTGTAATAAACAGAAGGATCCTCCTTGTACTGACCGTCGTCCTCCGGTTCGTTCGGGTTCACGATGCTGTTGCCGGTCAAGGTTGGCGGGGGCACGTTTATCCCAGCGCCTGCCGGCTCGAATCCGCGCCTCGACGCCCCGTATTCGACCTCTCGAACGTTTCCACCGTCGTCCACGAAGCCGTATTTCCCGTAAACCTCGCCGGTCGGGTATTTCGACTCGATTTTGTAAGAACCGTCCGCCGCCTCGTATCCGTAACTGTAGCTGCCGTCTTCATTGTGTCTGCTCGTTCAAGCAATCAGTTGTCGATTATTCGATTAACGCTAGATTTATATCGAGTTATATGTGAGTTATATGTGAAAAACTATATAACTATTGTAGTGTTACAATAATGATAATATTTATTATTTGATTTTAGAAATATATTTACAATGCTATGTATAAATTTTACTTAATTTACTTAATTAACAACTCTCTACGCGGTGTCACGTTTAACTCAACTCTATTTGGTACAACGTCCGATACAACTCTTCACGGTGTCACGTCTAATTCAACTCTATTCGGTACAACGTCCGATACAACTCTTCACGGTGTCACGTCTAATTCAACTCTACACGACCAGCGAAAAACTGTTGCTAACCCTTGGCCTTTCTCCCACCACGTACCTCGGAAAAATTCCTCAAGTACAACGATACCTGGGCATCCTTCGTGGGCCTCGCGCGTCGCCAAGGGTTTTCCCCAAGCAGGTCCGAAATCCCGCTGTTCACACCTCACCCGCTTCCACGTTATAAGATTAATTACGATACTACACTATGAATAATTAATAAACACGAAATAGTAATTACACCAATACCCCACTTTGAGTCGGGGTTACGTTCCAAAAAAAAAACACGAGGCAAATTGAAACGACGCAAAGTGAATTAAGATTTTCTATAGCAAACCATGTAAAGATCGAGGATTGAAACTGAACTCTAAAATTAGCAAAACAAAGTGAAAATAAAACTGTATTAAAATTATGTTGATTTTCGGTTAGAAGAGGAATTACCGAGTTTTTTTTGGCATGGCGCAATTAGAAACAAAAGTAGAGGCCATTTGTTAGAAAACAAGAAAAAAAATTCAAGACTCGAATCCAAAACAAGGCAACCTCGAAAACCTGACGACGCCCAATGAAAATTAGTACTAATTGAGCAGCGACGCAACATCGAAAAAACGCAAAACGAAATTACGCAAAGCGAGGTATTGGTGTATTAGATTGTTTTTTCCGCGTAATAAATTTGAATAATCAGCTGGTACAAGTGTACGGTATGTATGAATCAACGTGATATAGGAGGCAAATATGAGTAATTACAAAAAAAAAATCAAATGTGATAAGACGACATTGAGTTTAGCATAAAATATTACATTATCCAATAATATTTAGTTGTTGAGTTTCACAGATTTTTCTTACCTCTCGTATCAGTCACGCTCGAATCGCGCGTCGAGGAAAAGTTACAAAAACGTACGGAAATGGGACTAATGCAATGCGTGTAGCAATTGCCTATCTATTGCATGATCGAATAAAAGTTGCGGATTCGCCCTTGAAATCATAGACAAACGAATCTTCTTACGAAATTATTCAAACGCCTACTTTGCGGGTTAAACGTGGTTTTCGCAGTCGTTTGTTGCTTAACTACCTATTATTCCTATTACATCGCTATGCGTTGCACAAATAACTTCATGTGGAAAAATTCTTTGTAGAATTTTCCAGAATTTTCTAAAAACAACTGCTTTTTGAAAATCATAAGTATTTCTTAATTTAAAAATCACTTTGTTATTTATATTATCTTTCAATACTTAGGATAATCAGTCAAAGCTATTATTATTATGAATTTCAATCATGTGAAATGTGAAAATCAATATATTTTTACATTTCCTTGTAAATTGGAAAAATTTATATTTACTATTATTCAAAACAATACATTTCTACTTTGTTATAGAGTTCTTTTTAAAAATATAAACAACAAATTCTAAGCTTTACCATCACATTCTTAAACAAAAGTTTCTTTGAACTTAAAAAAGAAGTTTTCACATATAACTCAATTCACTATATTATAAATCTCAAAAACATTTTTATAGAGTTCTTTATAAGAATATAAACAACAAATTCTAAGCTTTATCGTCACATTCTTAAACAAACGTTTCTCTGTACTTAAGAAAGAAGGTTTCAGATATAACTCAACTCACTATATTATAATTCTCAAAAATGTTTTTATAGAGTTCTTTATAAGAATATAAACAACAAATTCTAAGCTTTATCATCACATTCTTAAACAAACGTTTCTCTGTATTTAAAAAAGAAGTTTTCACATATAACTCAATTCACTATATTATAAATCTCAAAAACATTTTCATAGAGTTCTTTATCAGAATATAAACAACAAATTCTAAGCTTTACCATCACATTCTTAAACAAAAGTTTCTTTGAACTTATAAAAGAAGTTTTCACATATAACTCAACTCACTATATTATAAATCTGAAAAATGTTTTTATAGAGTTCTTTATAAGAATATAAACAACAAATTCTAAGCTTTACCATCACATTCTTAAACAAAAGTTTCTTTGAACTTATAAAAGAAGTTTTCACATATAACTCAACTCACTATATTATAAATCTGAAAAATGTTTTTATAGAGTTCTTTATAAGAATATAAACAACAAATTCTAAGCTTTATCATCACATTCTTAAACAAACGTCTCCCTGTACTTAAAAGAATGGTGTTACCCAACTTACTATATTGTAAATCTCAAAAAACAGAAGTCCTATCAATCCTTTGACAAGTTTGCTTGCGTTATTATGTAACCCGTTAAATATTCATTGCCTCATATCGTATAAATTTTTTGAACCTCGATTTCATACTGTCACTCGAGCGGTCTGGTCGGGATACGATAAAAATCGTGTCGAACGAAAAGGAACCGAGCAAGAACAGCGTGTGTGTCGTTACGTTTGCGGTGATAGAAATCTGCGTCGTGATAGGAAAACGGTACCTACTTGTTGATCTGCTTCAAAATGGGCACCGGCGTGGTCACGGGGTACTGATTGTGCTGGGCGAGCGCAAGGCCAACGCAAAACAAGAGACACAGCACCTGGCGACATACAAGTTCGCATGAAATCGCTGGCACCCGCGAATCACTTTCTAATAACCTCGTGCACCGTGAAAAATAGCCGAGATTACGTGACTTAAATGCTACCTCAGTAAGTTACCTTTGGTTTTCACGGTAGGAGGAAACGTTAAACGCCGCAACTGTTAACACTTGGCCAACCACATAAAGTGTTGAATTTATTAAAAATTGTACTTTGGTAGAGCAGAAAATGCATTTGTTGAACTGTGAACAATATTAGTTCAAGACTGACTAATTACAAAAGTAAATAGAATCAATGACAGCGCTTTGTTGAGGAAAAAATGGCAGATCTCCAATTCTTTCCTCTGCCATTGATTCTATTTACTTTTGCAATTAATTAGTCTTGAATTAGTATTGCATTGATTAAAAATTGTATTTTAGAAAAGCAGAAAATGCATTTGATGAACTGTGAACAACACTAGTCCAAGACTGACTAATTACAAAAGTAAATAGAATCAATGGCAACGCTTTGTTGAGGAAAAAATGGCAGATCTCCCATTCTTTCCTCTGCCATTGATTCTATTTACTTTTGCAATTAATTAATCTTGAACTAGTACTGCATTGATTAAAAATTGTATTTTAGAAAAGCAGAAAATGCATTTGACGAACTGTGAACAATACTTGTTCAAGACCAACTAATAACAAAAGTAAATAGAATCAATCGTAAGTCTCCCATTCTTTCCTCTGCCATTGATTCTATTTATGTTTGTTATTAGTTCGTCTTGAGCTAGTGTTGGATTGATTAAGAATTGTACTTTGGAAAAGCAAAAAATGCATTTGATGAACTGTGAACAACACTAGTTCAAGATCAACTAATAACAATAGAAAATAGAATAAATTGTAACGCTTTGTAGAGGAAAAAATGGCAGACCTCCAATTCTTTCCTCGGTCATTGATTCTATTTGCTTCTGTTATTAGTTCGTCTTGAGCTATTGTTGAATTTATTAAAAACTGTACTTTGGAAATTCAGAAAATGCATTTGTTGAACTGTGAACAATATTAGTTTACAACCAACTAATAACAAAAGTAGGTAGAATAAATGACAGCGCTTTGTTGAGGAAAAAATGGCAGATCTCCCCATTCGTTAGCTAAGTGTTAACACTTCATTTTGTAAAGAAAAGGTTGAGTGACTCGCGAGATTGTTGGAATAGCTCACATTTTCCGTTAAGAATATAATTGCTGACTGTGGAGTGCAGTGATTAGTAACAACAACGTTTCGAAACGTAAAGAGCAGCGTATGTGTTAAATTAAGAAACGTTTAATTAAACTTGTATGAAATTCTTAAGATCTTTTCCGAGGAATTGTATTTGGTTATCATTGACATAAAGATAAAACTAAAATTCATTGGATTGAATAAAATTAATATATTGTAATTACAAAAATTACAGTTTCACAAAATGAATTTATTATTTAATTGCTGTGGTAATTAATCATAGTCTAATTTTAATTATTTCATAAAGGTGGCTATGCGTTAACATTAGTTAAATTAAAGTTATTGAAATTTCTAAAGTTTCAACAAAGTTTTGATAAATATTGTAACCTAATCTTCCAATCGATTTCACAAGTCACTGTCAATGATCAATGGAAATTCCTTTAATCTATAATAACTGTTACTTCGCAATACAAATTACCTATATTAGATCTAGTAATTTATATTAGTTTAAGCAATTTGTATTGGTTAATTGTGGACCTGGTTAGATATATTTTATGAAAAATTAAAAATCAAACATGTAATCAATTTTTTCAAAATGCTAGAAAGTCCAGTTAGTATTAAAATCAAGGGGAGACTTAATTGCGAATATATTTGGTAATATATTCAATGTCTATAAGTGGATTGGGAAGTGGAATTAATAACTTTCTAGTTCCGTTAGAAAGGAAAAGGCATAAATCGTAACTTGGTGACCCACATTATTTTATTAGACTTTACTAATCACTGGAAAGTGCGAATTAAAGGTAACGAAAATTAACATAAGAAACAGTAAGTGATTCAAAATAGGAGCAATTCAATTCCAAATTAAGTGTAATCGATCTTCAAAGTTTAAGAAAGTATTAAACGTTAAGAAAAATTATCTCTAAGCAAAAACGAAATCGTTTTTATCAAATTTAACTTTACTATAATGTTTACAGGCTTAAATTTTTTTTATTATATTCTTAGTATGAAATACGTGATGTTCTTATAATCATAAACTTATTATAGATGCATAAAGATTTGTAATCTTAGTACTAGGAAAGAAATGAAGTTAAGTTTCACTAGTTAATCGGGCAATGCCTTAATGTTTTTTTTTTATTATTATTGTATTATAATGATCTGAAAAGTTTCTACACTCATTACTGTATTGTAACAAAGAACGAAAGTTAGAGCGTTTAAGTAAATCATCGAAGCATGAACCATGCAACTGAATGACTTGTGGATCCGAGTTAAATGCAACGATAGTAATTTATATAAAGAAAGTTTATAAACAATTATTTAATTACAATTATTTTATAAGTCTATCAGGCATTATTATTTTTAAGCATTAGTTAAAAAAATACTGGAAGGGTGTCATAACTGTTTAATTAAATTAAATCTGTTAAAGGTCGTGTCATAACTCTTTAATTAAATTAAACCAGTTAAACCTCAAGTTTCTACAAATTTTGCAATCGAAATAATACTCTGCTACAGGACTCTAATTTCCAAATACAATCGATTATATGCTAATACATACCCAAAACCCAAATCAATTATACCTAAACAAACAACATTGGTTCCATTATTAAATCAATTTAACCCTTTTTAGTGCCTCAGAACTAAATAAAACGTAGCTGACCGTAAAAAGATTCAAACAGTGTAGAAACAGCACTCGTAAAATAAAAATTTCAATCAGAGACATAACTTTGATGCATTCCAAATGTTTATTGTACGTTCATTTAAGATAAAAAAAAATCATAAAAGTCGAAATAAAGCTGCATTTTCAATATTTCCATGCACAACTCTATTTTAAACACTTGTTCGCCAACATTGTCATTACGAAACGACGAAGAATAACAAAACAAAGATCACTAAACCATAAATTGAATACGTCCTTCTTGTACGCCTAACGTTAAATACAAAAAGTGTGCGTTTGCAACAGCTATTATTCAACAAAAACTTCACTCACTATGTGCTGTCTGCGATACAAAATACTTCGAGGCACAAAACTTGCGTTAGCGCAACTCGACGTGGTCACTTTCAAATTTTCATTCAACGATACGATTTCGCGCCAGCTACAGCAGTTTAATCTTCGTGAAAAAACGGACGAGGCCCTGATTTGCATGCGGTCGCGACGGTTTAACCATCCCCCGTAGGAACAAGCCATGCCAAACACCATGAAGCACCGACAGAGGCCGACAGAGGAGGAAGAAGCGAGGAATACTCACGGGAAGACGCATGTCTCGTCGCTGATGAGGCGGACGCGATTGTGTTATAGGATCACGTTACGCCGGCCGCGGAGTCAACTTATATAGGTCCCCTTCGGGAGCGGCGGGGCCCGCCCATGGGCCCGACCACCGCCTCAGCTTCGTCGCGATCCAAGTACCGGGGTTCACCGCGCCGCAGCCACGACTTTGAAAATTTCCAACGCGCGCCAATTTTCATTCACCGTCGAGCGTGACACGCGTACTCCGGGCTTCTCGATTTCCGTGACACGGATGCGATTGCAGAGTGTTGACGGGTTATGTAGAAAAAATTCGTGTTAACCCTTTGCGGTCCTATGTTCAACGTGTCTGGATACAGCTTAGACATAAATTCTATGAAGCTCTATAAATTATTCGTACACTGTATTAACCCTTTGCGGTCCTATGTTGAAAGTGTCTAGACACAGCGTAGACATAAATTCTATAAGGTTCTACTAATTATTCGTACACTGTATTAACTCTTTGCGGTCTTATGTTCAACGTGTCTGGATACAGCGTAGACATAAATTCTATGAGGCTCTATTAATTATTCGTACACTGTATTAACCCTTTGCGGTCCTATGTTGAACGTGTCTAGACACAGCGTAGACATAAATTCTATGAGGCTCTATAAATTATTCGTACACTGTATTAACCCTTTGCAATCCTATGTCCAACGTGTCTAGACACAGCGTAGACATAAATTCTATAAGGCTCTATTAATTATTCGTACACTGTATTAACCCTTTGCGGTCCTATGTCCAACGTGTTTAGACACAGCGTTTCGTTCCAGCAAGTCCTATGTCGAAAGTGTCTAGACATAGCGCACAGTGGGGTGTTTTCCCTGAAAAACTGAACAAAACTCTTTCCATATACTATATATAATCTTTAAACTGACATAACTTTGGTGAAATTTATCCAAATTGGATAAGACAACAAAAAGATTTTTAGTTTCTCATAAAGATTTTTAGTTGTTGATAATATCAAGGATTTTTATAGAAATGGCTGTTCAATTTATTTTTTAGTCTCCTTTTCCGTCTTTTTTTTACTCTAATTGCGAACAATACTTTTATGTTTTTCATTTTCAGGTTTTTGTAAATTTACTATAAATTGTAAATTAATTTTAACTCTTTGCATTGGAGGCTTTTTTCGCTAAATATATGTAAATAATAATGTTTAAATTTTTATTTTACACATTCACCAATTCATAAGTACGTTACGTTAGTAAGCTCATGAATGTTTTTTAAAATAAATATTTCCTTCACCTCAACACAAAAAAAGGCGCGCGATGATGGTTCGAGGGTCATGACAAGTAAGGTGACGTTTCGAGGATGGAACGGACCAACATGCACCATGTGCGAATGGCGTGAATGGACTCGCAGTTTCGATTCAAAACGTGTTACGTGCGTACGCACTAGGAAAGGTAGTTAGGTGTTTTATTGGTCGGGTGCAATGTTTATGCGAATATTTATCGGTGTAGAGTAGAGCTTCTTAAACTGTGAAAATAAATTGAAAGGGGTCGCGAAGAGTTTTAAGATTTGTTTATAAGGAACTTGTGACGTTTATTTGTCAAATTTTCAAATGTTAATAAGTAAGGATATTTATGGAAACTATTTTGATCGAAGACATTTTAAAGTGTTTAATTAAAGTTAGAAATACGATACAAATTATAGTATGTAGAATATGGTAAATATAAATATTAGGGAAAGGCTAAAGAATAGTAATCAATTGGAGAAAATATCGTGTTATCTGCTTTACAGAACAAAATTTATTTTATGTACTTTATGTGTGTATCCTAGGTAGCGAAAAATTTAGATATGGATCTGATATAGAGAATACACAAGGAAATGGGACTTATAATAATGGATAAGTTTGTTTAAGTTTATAATATTATTGAGATAGTAGATAAATTTGTTTACAATGAAATGTCTAATTTCTGCATTGGGTAGAATTAAGTTAACATAAGAAATGAACTTCGTAATTTTTGCTAAACAATTGGAAGAATGATAGTATATTAACGATGAAAGTGAATGGAGAGGTATACAAATTTACAAATTATGGAATTATGTTTTATATGATGTTTTCATTTCAAATGTATGCACGTTACTGTCACATACGTAGAAATTTTATTTTCAGATATGCATTTAAATATATATTAAATAAATATGCATTTTTATATTGATATGCATTTAAATATATTTTTATCTTTCAATGACATGTTTTTTGGTCGTGTTTTCATTTTAATACTAATTAATATTATTATTATTAATATGATTGTTAATATACTATTTAGTATTTTATGATTGACGAGGATATAATGGAAATTGTGAATGTATTCAAATGAAAAGCCCTTGATTAAATACGTTTATAAATATAACCTTGCAAGGTGATCTGCAGAATAAACATGTTCTCCAAGGACATTAATAACCAAGCAATGGATGTAACATTAAACGTTAATTAAGAGAATTTCAACCATCTCCTGCTTTTGGCCAATTAGTATTTTTTTTTTTTTTTTGCAAACATGTCTACAATAATTTATCAAACTCAATATCAGGTACAACAGCGAAAAAGGTCATTCAATATAAATAAATGCATTAAGGAATAAATTATAATAACAAACCAAAGATATATATATATACTAACATTTTTATTATCCACCTTTTACTTGTAAAAGTGAAATTTTGCATGAAATCTTAATATTATCCTATCGCCATTAGTTTAAAGTAATTTGTTTGTTAGATAATTGGAGAAAATTTCTTCAAAAATGCAAAACAGTAACTGATTTCTGATATGCTGCTTCAGAATGAAAAATGAAATAATGAAAAGGAAGCGCTGCTACTATAATTAGAAAAATAACTGGTTAACCGAGAACTTTCTCGATCATATAAGAGAACTTCTTGACATTTATCGTGGCAGTAAGTATTAAGGGCATTATAAGGTTCAACAGAACGAAGTTATACACTCCTTTGGCGATCTTGCAACCCAAGGTGCCCGATTCGTGAGAATCAGTTCCTGTAGAAATAGCTTTCACGTTCATCATTTTAAGCGATAGCCTCTTGTTACGTAACATCCTTTGTGACTTTAACTGTGAAAATGTGGCTAAGCGTGAAGTGGAAATTTACGAAATGGTAACATCAAATTTTACAAAACACAAAAATACGTCTCAATCATTCACATGTATTTGAAAATACATCAAATTAGCGATGCTTTGCTTCATAACGGCGCATTTAATGATCCAGCGTGGCTTCCAGCTAGCTGTTACAGAGTAGTGAAAGTAATGCATAATTTGAACCATTTTAGGAAATACTTTACTCTTTTCTTGAAATTCGATTTGCTCCATTTTTAGAAAGTACAGCTGCAGGCTAACTACCGCATGTACATTCTGGAAGCTGATTCACGATTTGAATTGATTTTTCAAGAACTGTTTAACCATTTCTTTCCATCTAAAATTCAGCAAATTCGTTTACCATTTTAATACTAGGTTTACAAGACTCGTCAATTTGACTTCATAAACAAAATTTTCAAAAACGGTTACTATTATTCCTAGCAATTTTTACTAACTTTTATTGATGAAGCAATACAAATATACCCAAATCTATTTCCCTCTCAGTTCTGCAATTTCAGATTCTTTTTGATGTATACTATTGGGAATGGGGTTTTATATTGCTAAATGAAATGAACTCTTATTTGTGAAATAATACTTTGATACTTTATTGTTACTTCTATGCAACACGAGGAAGGGCAATTCTGACCTTACTTAGCGAGCTTTGTCACAAGGCTAGCAGAACTAAGTGATCTAAATTCCTACAACCCCATCCGGGTCCTTCAACCCCTTTTGTTCTGTTCTTCAATGCTTTCGAACTTTCTAAAATGTCAGATGTGGCTTAGCTTCTTGGAAGAAACCCTTGAGAAAGTACGTTAAGAGAAAGCTGATTTATGGTTAATTTTTGCTTCGTAGTATTTCTGTATTCAATTTCTAACATATACCTATTCCTTAACCCTTTGCACTCGAGAGGTGACTCTTAGTCATCTAATGATACCAACTTCAAAAATTGTCAAATTCGAAATATTTACTAAAATTCGCCTATATTAAACGTCATTTAGTTTACTTAAGTGATCTACTACAATTTACACTTATCACTACTTAACCTCTTAACACTAGATTGCCGGATGTTGGGTGTATACCTATTTTGCCTGAAACGAATCAAATTTTTTCTTAAAAAAAATGAAACTTTATTTTAAAGAAAATTTATTCAAAACAATTTTCACACATATATTGTGTTTTTAAAATACATTTTCGGCAGATTTTTTTATTACATTTAACACAAACGCCCTTACTTCTATTCCTTTCACATGATACTTGAACTTGACAATTCGTCAGTGAGTCAAATTGACTCGCTCCGGCAATCTAGTGTTAACTAATAAACAAACTAACTAATGTCTTGAAATTTGCGAAACTATTATTTGGTGACTAACGGTCACCTCTCGAGTGCAAAGAGTTAATATATGAATATCAAAAATAGATATACGTATTATAAATAGTAACAGTATACATATTATAAATATTATAAATAGATATAAGTACAGTGTTAAAAAAGTACGACCGTTAGCTGACTGTCGTGCGTTATTAACACTATTCCTACCACGACCGGTCAAATGACCGTTCTTAAAATTTCGATTACAATTTCATATGTACAACGTAATAGAATCGCCTTTAAACTTTAGACTTTTCCTCGAATATACGTATAATACATTTTTCAATATTCACTTCTTTTTCCATTGTTTATTTTTTGAGAAAAATTTGTAGTCTCTCTTACGTGGGAATGTTGCGGTATGAATAGGTATACGTGAAGTGTCAGTAGGAATAGTGTTAAAATATTAAATATAAGTATTAAACATAAATATATAAAATATTAAACAACATATTGCACAAAATATTAAACTAATAATAGATCATTGCTTTCCTATCTTAACAGGATCTTATCTTAAAGATATCTTAAAAATATTATAATTATTTTGTATGTTAACTTAAATAGGATATGCTTATAACTGTTGAGCTTAATATTATAATTATTTTGTATGTTAGCTTAACACTATTCCTACCACGACCGGTCAAATGACCGTTCTTAAAATTTCGATTACAATTTCATATGTACAACGTAATAGAATAGCCTTTAAACTTTAGACTTTTCCTCAAATATACGTATAATACATTATTCAATATTCACTTCTGTTTTCATTGTTTAGTTTCTGAGAAAAATTTGTAGTCTGTCTTACGTGGGAATGTCGCGATAGGAATAAATATACGTGAAGTGTCGGTAGGAATAGTGTTAAAAATTTATAACCGAAATATTTTCTGTATCTGGCACAATGCGTTCGAGTCGAGGCACGATTAACGATTTAAAATCGTCAGGCGATTCCCGAGCGATCGTGATCGAAATGCATGCATACGTCTGAAAGACACCTGATCGCAGTTGCAGTGAAAGTACGAAAGTACAGTGCTCCGGAATTTACATTCGTGGAATGATAAAGAGGGTGATCAGAGCTGACGTTTTACGTTACAATCGAGCGGTAGCCACGAGAGAGTTCAATGCTTGTCCGTCTTAGAGACGTTACGCTCCTTTCTTTTATGCAACATAGTTACGTGCGACATAATTCGAGATTAATATCAGCGTTCCGGAACAGGGGCGTTCATTTTCATCGTTATCAGCTCGTTTATCTGTTATACAATTGACATTCGTCGTTAACAACTTACTTTACCTTCTTCAAGCTGTTTTCTATTAATTTGATGGACGTAAGGAACAGTTAGAATACGGAAAGAATAATCTGAAATGGTTTATCTTGCAATTTAATTTTCTTCTTTCGCGAGTACAATACATAATTAAGATCACATCTCAATATTTCTCACAGATTTTTTAAAGAATATGAAACCAAGTCTGAGGTATAAATGTTCAGAAAAAATTGGAAATGGCTTGCAGCATTAGAAAAATGGCAAGATGTATATAAATAGCTAATATATCACTAATATATAATATATATAAACGTATAAAAATAGTTAAAAAATAGAGCTCTTAAGTAAACGCAACTACAATAATATGAATCTGTAAATGGAAAAAAGGGATGAAAATTGATGTAAAAAAGTAACGTAAATTAATTTTGTTGTACATTTATTTTCTATAAATGAGCGAAAATTTGAAATCTTATCATAAGTCTTACAAACTATTTAAAAGGGGTCAAAGACATGAAATATTTAAATAAAGCTTTACTGAAAACCGAGAAATCTACAGTCTGGCCAATAAAAGAAAGTGCACTGGTTGCATAGGACTAATGAGCAAAAGCCAAGTGCATACAAGTATTGCTGTGCAGACCACATTACAAATCAGGTTTCATGCATCACCGGAAAATATTACACTTTCCTTCGTCACACCAGATGTCGTAATGTGCTACTTCAAGTTGTTTTATTGATTTTATCAAATTGTTTCTCTATCACCGCAAACGAGGTAGAAAACAAATTTAATTCTACAATGACACATTAATTTTTAAAATTTTTAAACTTTATACTAGTAACCTTCAAATTCGCCGTACTTTTTAAAAATTAAAAATCGAATAAAACATAATTAAGCTTGTCACTCAACATTATAAAATTCTAAGTTTCAAAAGCAGTTTACGAAATTTCTTTTCGGTAATTAATTATAAATTATAACATGTTGAGGGAAATCTGAAATCTCTCTCTAGTCGTAAAAGACTGTACAGCCCTCTATGATTCGGAGCCGTGACTTTAGCAATTCCATTTGATCCAATCATCACAGTGGATAAAATCAACAGAAAATAAAAAACATTCTCTTCTGTTAAACTAAAAGGAATTTACTTCATGTTATACAGCTCTATTTTAATTAGCAAATGGAAAAATGATACATATTCAGCAAATATATTACTTTATATATTTGTGTAATATATTATGTTAAAAATTACGTATAGCTGGTATTTTTATAATACCTTAAATATAAAAGGATCTTATAATTTATAAAATAACTTATAAAATAAAGTAAACAGAACTATAAAATTATATAATATAGAGTTATTTATTAGTACAAACTATTGTATGTTAGAAATGTTAGAAATTTATTAAAAAGGAATAATAGTCGTAAAAATAAATGTTTAAATAACTTTTATTAATCATAAATTTATATTAACGAGGAAGTGATATTATGATCACTTTCATATTCGTGTTTAACGCCTGCGTAGCAGCGACCTCTTGTTGAGCGCTGTCGGTATAGAAGATGCCAGTATCCTGTCCCACGCGCGTCGCTTAAGGTTGTTTCGACAGGCTGCACGCAACGTGTGTATACATACGCGGATTCCTACCATCGCTGGCTAAAACTGTGTTCTAATAGGCTATAGCTTTTACGGTTTCGTGTAATTTAACCCGTTTCCTATCATTAATCACGTGTTATCCATTTTTCATTCATCGGATTGATATGAAATTAATTCCTCAATGATACTTCGCGGTCGGGAGTGGTAGACCTTTGTTTTTATTTTATGTACTATTAACGGGTCCAATGACAACAAACAACTACGCGATACGAGTGCAGAATACACATGGAAGATACACAGTACGATTACGGAAGTAGGAACAGCTGTGTTGGATGCGTGAAGCAACTGCAGGGGTGCACATGGCGAATGCATGGTTCCATTCTACGAACGGTGAGTTTTATATTTTTATATTTTATGACAAATAATTGTATCTTTTATGCGATCAATACAGCTGGTATACTGACCACGGATATTTTATTGTTTGTGTACAGTAATATATTATTTGTTAGTGTTTCTTTGTATTTCGCGTTAGCGGATGCTTATTGTACCCACCTTTTTTTAGCGTTATTTAGCAATATTATATTTAATATTTGAACTACAGCAGCATAATATTTTATGCTAAAGCTTCAGTTTATTACAATCTTTGACAACGTCATCAGGTTTGCATATGTGTATAATCAACAAAGCATTTCGCGACTAGCAGACAATTGATATCGAAGTGACAGCAATTTATTATTTGCAATCTTTAGGGCTGTAGGGTTTCAAGAGATGTAGGGTGTACGAATTTAAATGTTTGGGGGTAAGAAGTGGAAAGTTAAGGAGTGGAAAGTCTGGGAATTTAGGGTTGACGGGTGTATCGTTTGGGATGTAGGAGTATCAGGGGTGCAGTTTAGGGGGTTAGATATAAGGGTATAGGGTTCCGAGGTTTAGGGTAAAGGGGGTGGATCTCCCCGATACATTATACGCTAACTGTAAGGTATATACCCCATCTGTGTCATGAGTTTCCAAATTTTTGGCTGAAAAAATATACTAGACGCAAGGTCTCTTATGTACTTTGTTTCTAAAGTATAGTTCCTTTTGTACAATATCAGTGTCCCAAATTCCTAAGTGAAAAAATACATTAGTTGATAGGTTCCTCCTATATCTTCTCAGTGTAGTTATCATAACCAAATTGATAAGATTTCTACCGTACAGCACCTCTACTGGAATACAGTGAAGCTCGTTACTTTATCGACCTCTGATAAAACAGCTCAGCGGTCCCAAGTACCCAGCAAAGGACCCCCTTCGGTCCCCGTTCGATCTTATACCGGACCCCAAAAGGTTGCGTGTCAGGTGGTCTTTTCCCTCTTCTTTTCTCCCCTCCAGCAGCGTCGAGTACCACCTGCAAGGCGATTGGTCGGTTCAGAGACGGGTCAAACGGCAACACATCGGTTAGCGTTTCTGTCACATTCGTCTCTCGTTTGGAAGCGTAGTCGAAGACTACGATCGTCGATCGCCGTTTTAAATTTATCTCGGGCTGCCACGAACCACGTGAACAGCGACGAGCCCGCGGTTCCCCGTCGTTGAAGGCTCGCGCGCGAGTGGGGGCCCAATCGAGCCGAGGGGAACGGTGTGAATTCCAGCGTACTTTAGCCGCGAGCTTTTCAAACAGTGGTACATTATGCCCCGTGGTGACGCGAGTGTAGCGGAGTGTTTTGACACGAGCGTGGTGCAGTGATTTCTGGTAAAACGTCGCCGCGTTCGATGAATGAGGAGGACGCTGTTACGAATAAAACGCGGGAGGAACGAACGTCCAGAGGTGAGTGGCTCTTTGTTTTTCGCTATCGGTCCCCGGGTTTGAGGTTAGGTTAGAGTCCTGTCGGCTCTCCTACAGTGTCCCCCTACGCGGTGGTCTCAGGTGCGCCGCGTTTTTGATCGCGAACAATACCGTCCCTCCGAGGGCCAGGCATCCGGGTCCTCTCGAGTCCGGGGCCCGACGGGGCCCTTTTCGTTTCTAAACGATGCGTTCCAGCGCGTGTCTCTCTTTCTCCCGGCTCTCCTTCCTGGAATGCGAACCTCTCGGGGGTCCTGCTGTGTTTCTACTATAGCCTCCTCTCTGCAACAGGTAGTGATGGGCCCATCTCTCTCTGTGCGCGCGCGCGCTCTCCCTTGCAAGTTTGTTTCATTCTGCTATCACGAGTCCTCGCGTCACGTTCACTTTTCTTGGTGAATATTTATGAAATTTTTTAATATTTTTATCGGACTTTTTAACAATTTTTTTTTGGGTACCATACTTGTTTACATTGTAATGAAAACTACAAGGAGTAAGAGATCTTCTGAATGAAAAATGCATAAGAGGATTAAATGCAAATGAATTTTACAAAATGGGACTGTCATAAGTTTAAGCTAATATTAGTAAAAAATTCGTCTTGCTGTTTGTTGTTTTCAATTTGTTATTGAATAAGCTCTCCGATGTTCACATATTCATACTAAAAGGTGATTCATGCAGGACTGTGCTTGACCTTGTGTACTAGGAAATAAGTTTTCGTAAAATATTAATTTCGGAATTTCTAAAAATTTCTAAAAATAAGTTTTGCATACGGAATAATTTATTTCATATTTACTTCGAAGCTTTCTGCTTCCCGATTTTTCTTTGTTTTCTTATTTACTTTTAAACGTCTTCTAATACTTATCAGATATTTTTGATTTCATTCTTTTTGTGTTCATTTATTTTGTATATACCTTCCAATATTTTGTATTATCAGTATTTTAATTGTTGTTTCGTTGATCATTGTAATTACTAGTTCATACCTGCATGGAAGATTTTGGATCGACTGTAACTTTTTTTTCTATAATCAAATAAATGTTTCGTAATAAAATTTAATTTTTTTTCACGTTTGTTGTCGTTGCAACATAAGGAATCTAAGTAGGAATTGTTTAGAGATATTTATCTTCAACGTGCTTTGCAAATGTTAAGAGGTACCGTTGCATTCATACGTGCTCGATTTTCGGTGTGCAATTTGACCCGCATTACACGTTATGTGTTTTACGTAACGTGGACAGATTTTGTAACGGAATACCTAATGCAAAAATGTTTGATGAACTGAAAGGTGCACTCGTTCGTAAATAATACTTATCTCGATTTGTTTACAATTTTTAACAACAGAGATACTTGTTTTGTCTACTAACAGACAAATTTCTAAGATGAAACAATTTTTTGATATGTATCTTATAATTGTAAAAATTGTTGCAATTTTATAATGATAAATATGTAACGGTTATGGATAGATATCGGTTGCCCTCCAAAATTGCTACCCTTAAAAAAATGGAGGCAGGCTAGTTTGTTTTCCTTATGAAAATAATTAAAATATTGTTTTATTATATAGTATAATATATAATATGTACATAATAATAATAATATAATTATAGTAATATAATAATAATATAATTATAGTAATATAATAATAATATAATTATAGTAATATAATAATAATATAATATATAAACATAATACTAAGTTTAAAGTAATCATAGTAATTTTCTGAAATAGCGAAAAGTTGCTTATCTAGATTTAGTTTTTCAAAACTTTATTTTTAGTTATTTATATTACCCTAAATTAATTAGTGCAATAATTGTACTGTATTAACTCGAAGTTGATAATCATTATTTAATGAATTATAATAAATTTCCACCACTACTCGGTGTAATGTCAGTTTCTTAACATCACAAAATTTTGGAGTAATTTTAGTAGCTGATGCTCCTTTCATTATTTTTGGAGCAGTATCTCTTTATTTGTGTGGTACGACGGAAATGTACATGAATGAAACGAGATAAGATACACTTGCATCTCTCATTCATGTTACAGACAAAGATTATAGGGAAAGTAAAAAGTTTCCTGCGAGATAATATTATTAACGTGTTATTATTTTTAATCACTCGGTTGCGAATGTTATACAAGCATATCTTTTATAAAAAAATAAAGAACTGAGTAATATCTATGCAAACATTTTTTTATACATACATAACTGTCGTTTTCCTTGTTTTTGGTTATATTCTGTAATGTTATAACAGTAATATAAAATACTGCAATAATTGTATAAACTCCGCCGTCCGTTAATAATTTATTACAAAATTAAGTAGTAACTTTCAATAGACATCACGCCTTTAAAAAATTATTAAAAAATTTGTTATTCTACACGATGTGAAAATTTTTATTGAATTTCATGAAAAATTGGAAAGTTTCATGAAACGTGTTACCTGATGGATTAATCAATTATTTATTTACATCAAATTTATCAATCGATTCATTTCACGAATGTTTATATATTTTCTTTTATTATAATTCTTTACTTTAGTTCATCGATATCAAACATTGACACGTTTAGGTGCATTTTAAAAATCGCCTAAATGTTCAATGCCAAATTTTACTCTGTACGTGTACGAGCAATAAAGCAAATTCGATCTCAAGGCGTACAAGACTTGATTCTCAACGAAAGTGGGCAATTCACGTGCTCGAGCATGCATATGGTACTTTACAGCGTGTCGCATGCTTGTACTGCATCGTTTATGAATAATTTATAAAATCACCGTAAATTTGTATTCCTCGAGCTCCAAGATTTATGTCCTTTGGATCACGTGAAAGCAGTATATAGGTCGTGTAGGTCCTGTTTTCACTTTTACTCGTTTTCAACCGTTCGTCGAGCACAGTATTTCTATTTCATTTTCGGCTGATTGGTTCGTTGATGATTGTTGTTCGATATTTGTGCGAGCATTCGTGTGTTCGTTCGGTGGAAACAGAAACCACGGCTCCAATTTGCACACTGCATGCAAACACACTTCATTCACGTTCGTTTCGTTTGCTCATTTCCATGAGCCCGATCAAAATCTCACAGAGCCATGTGAAAGTGGAATGAAGTGCATAGAATCGCTTTTCATAGTGTTGCTGTTACAAATCTATTCTGTTTAACTCGAATTCTGAGCTACAATAAAATTAATTCTAAATGTAAAAATCTCAGTTTATTTTATTGTAACTTTATTCATTTTAACCTTAATATTAAACAATTACTTTAAACGAAATTATCCAATTACATTTAAAGAAGGATGATTCGTGAAATTAATGAAATAGTAAGGATACATTATTTTACGAAACCTAACTATAAACTTACTCTTTAATTGTTTTTCTGATAAATATTATTTTTAATCTGTTCTAAACTCTTTACTTAATTGTGGCAATTTATTTATAATTAGTGTTTACGTTTTAATAAAATAAAATTTGTAATAAAGCAAAATTTTTGGCCAATTTTGTGAATTATTATATTAATCGTGTGATTTATTGTTTAGAACATAATCGTCATAATTGTTGATCAATAGATTTAAAACATGATTAAGCAGATACAATAATATACTAATATAATATATGTACTAAGAATCTTAAAAAATTAAGAATATATAAGATGTAATATTTTTATTAAAAAATTTGATATCCTTCTTCAGGACACGACCATTTTTAATCTTTTGCAGAATTTTTAACAGTGATAAATTAATATTGTAAATACTAATAATAGCTTTCCTTATTTTCATGGATTTCTGGTCAAAGAACTTTCTAAGATAACGTAATCGCAATTTTTTTTCTCTTCAAGTTTGTGCACTATTTGAATATTCAAATAATTTAAATTTTTGACCCTTGGTGTAGTTCCTACCAAATATTTTTTCTTCTCTTCAAACGCAACCCAGAAAAATTAAAATTTGCATGTTAATGTTAATTTCACTGCAAGCTTTTTTATGAATCCTTCCACCGATTCAAAGTTTAGACTCGTTCGTCGCTTATCTGACATCCTGTGGTTATTTGGGTCGCGTCTAAAATAACGAGGAAACCGCGTAAATTCGAAAAATGGAGGAAACAAAGTGAAACAGACCTTCGACGTGTTTTTCGAGAAACACTGTTCGCTCGACATGTCGAAACGCGGTCGTACCGAATGATACAACGAGGAATGCAATTATGCTTCTGTTAAATATCGTAAGAAAAGCAGGCAGGAATTTCATAGGTATAGATATCGCGGTTACATTCTATACGGGATCATTGAAGAATGTTACCATGTTACTGGTTACAGAGACACGGGCAACAGGTTGCCAGTTGAACTTTCAAGGGATCCAGTTTTCGTTTAATTAACCGTGAGATGATTGTGCTGTGCTCGAATCGATCGGTTTCTGCCATTTCTTGTTATGGAAATTTGCATAGAACAACAATTTATGGAATTTAGCTACATTAGCCTTCACTGTCAGTAGCAATGATTTGTAGTGGCTTATGAAATTGATGAAATACCGTTTTGTATTCGAATTTTGTATTTTACTAATGATGGTTTTATTTACAAAATACGGAAGAACTATACATATGAAGAAACACAAAACATGCACGCCGGGAAAAGTGACAGAAAAAACAAACAAACTAACGTAAAAACACAGGAATAGCATCTTTACGTGAACACAGCAAATAATTAAATATAAATGACGTTAGAACAAGAAAAAGAGAACCACGAATATTCTGGAATGCGTAATTTGAACATTCACATTCCAACAACTAAAATTTATATCGATTAATCAAAAGGTGTAGAAATTGCCAAAAGTTTAATGAAATAAGTAGTTAGATAGTAGCTTGCAGCTCGATTTGGCGAGATAACTGTAGCCTTACCATTTGTTCAATTTCGTGAATTATCGTTTCGTTCAATTAGTTTGCATATTGTTTAGACTTATGTTAGTTTAAATTAGTCGTATGTTATAGGGTGTTTATCTCAGTGCAAATTCAAAAATTAAATTTTTTGGAATAAAATAAAAATTATAGTGAGGTGAAAATAAAAAAATTATTTTTGCATACTTATACTTTCTTCTCTCTCACATACATACAAATATTTAGTAACATTATTAGTAATGTACATAAAAGATTTTAAAAGTTAGAGAATTTCTATAATACTCTCCATTCCCTGATGCCTTAAGCATTAGTGTACTTATTGTTGCAGTGATGCATACTCTAATAGTTAGGGGAGGAAGTGATACAATCTTTAATAACGTAAGAATTGCATTTTTCGATTATTTTTTGAATGGAAGCGAACCAATTTTTAAATTTTTATTCAAAATTATATACAAAATGTTTTATTAGATTAATAACTAAATGGTTGCAAACACAATTTTTTTTCCAGATGAAATTAAAAAATCTCTAGAAACACATATCTTCTTTTTTAACGAAAAGTTCCCTTTATTTCTGAAATCACTTAATGATTATTCGAAGTAATAAGTTTCGTAATCATAGTAATATTTCAAACACAAATTTTTTTCCAGATGAAATTAAAAAATCTCTAGAAACACATATCTTCTTTTTTAACGAAAAGTTCCTTTTATTTCTGAGATGACTTAATGATTATTCGAAGTAATAAGTTTCATAATTATAACAATCAATGTTAACAAAGCTCTTTCGTGTGTTTATTCATTTTCATCGATTCATTTGCTTACGACGTGATTTAACGATATTGTTGATGAATTCTTGTCGGTGATTTCAGTGTGTCCTTCGTTATTCCATTTCGGTCAATTTTCAGTCACATTGAAGTTAGACCTTGATTTACGTAAACGATGATGTAACCGTGTATCTAAATTATTCGGATGTGGACGAATAGCTGATTGATTCAATCGTTGATTTAATTACCCATCGATCTTTTATTCCTGAACTCGGAAGGACGTTTTATACATTGTTTTCAGAAAAATGATCATTTTAAGACAGTCGATGAAAGGGAGAATAATAATTTAAAGAAATTGGTTGAATCCGTATGTAAATTAAATTTTTAAAGCTTTTCATGTAGGTACAGTGGCTCCAAAAAGTTTTCGTACACTGTATTATAATGAAATTCATCTACTTCTGAAATTCTGATTTCAATGAAATTTTATGTGTGTACAGAGCATGGTGTGTCCTACGTGGAGCAATTTTTTTGGTGGTAAAATACCTTTTAAGGGGGCTGGTAACGAATCTCAAAGTTTCAACGATTTTTCAGGCTTTGAATGCAAGCTTCTCTGTGTTCTTTTTTTATGATAGAACGATAGAGTATTAAAAATTAAACATTTTCTATTTGAAAGGTTTTGCTTCATCAAGTGCCATTACAAAGTTATCTTTAAAAAATGAGAGAAAACACAGAAACTTCAATGCTGGTTTCACCCCTTATAAAATACATAAAATTAAAATAAAAAATAAAAATTTTTGCTGTATCTATTCGACTCCAATCAAACTAATAAAATTTAACCCACTATTGAACCCGTCGTTAATGACCTGGTTGTCGATGCGATGTTAAACACTTACATAAAAAAAAAAAATTTGTAGTCTGTCTTACGTGGGAATGTCGCGATAGAAATAAATAGTGGCACATCTACTTCTGAAATTCTGATTTCAATGAAACTTTGTGTGTGCACAGAGCATGGTGTGTCCTGCATAGAGCAATTTTTTTGGTGGTAAAATACCTTTTAAGGGGGCTGATAACGAATCTCAAAGTTTCAACGATTTTTCAGACTTTGAATGCAAGCTTCTCTGTGTTCTTTTTTTATGATAGAACGATAGAGTATTAAAAATTAAACATTTTCTATTTGAAAGGTTTTGCTTCATCAAGTGCCATTACACAGTTATCTTTAAAAAATGAGAGAAAACTCAGTAACTTCAACGCTGGTTTCACGCCTTTAAAATCGCATTCAGATGAAAAGAAGTGATTAATTCATACGTATAATATTACGATCTACATACTCACAAAGTTTTATCAAATACTTCTATCAGACTCAGAATTTAAGGGTTAAACGAATTTATTTCTGACTTAGTGTACTAATACTTTTTGGAGCCACTGTATGCAAGTTGGTGAACGAAAGTTAGAGTCGAAACAGAGTCGAATAACTTTCGTGTACCACTTATTTAAAGGCTCATAAATTGCAAGAAAATGATCGTGTAACCTGAACATATATCATTTGTTATATAATTAAACGTTTTAAAAGAGAAGATAATTACGCTTCGCTTTTCTTTTCCTCGCTCTTTAACAGCGTATGTTCATCAATTAAACTCTTAGGCAAATTAGCGGTTTTACGGAGAAAGTTCGAATGATTTATTGCCTTATTCGCACCATTCCACTCTCCGTGGACCATCAAGCATAATCCTCGTAACCTATTATGAGTATAAGACAAATGCACGCTGTTCCGCCATTATTCCTAAATTCAGCGTAAAGCAGAAATTTGAATCACTGGATAACAAGTAATTAGTGTAAAATACCTTGAGAACAGAAATTTTATGGTATTCCAATAAAAATTGCTACGTTTTAATAAATATTTTTTGTAGAAACGTGCTTAATCTTATTCTCTATTTAGAAAATACGTTTTCTGGTTTATGAATTAATTCTTTTAACTTTTTAATAATTAATATGTTAGTGAACGACATGTTATCTATTGTATCTTAATTTATGATTAATTTTTTACTATTATTATTATTATTATTAATTATATATATATATATTGTTATTATTATTATTAATTATATATATATATATTGTTATTATTATTATTACTAATTATATATATAATAATAATAATTATTATTATTATTAATTGTGGAATTGTGTTATAGCTATTATTGCAAAGCTATGTACACTGTGTATAATATTTTGTTCAATTGTAATGTATCGTTATTTTTATTCAAAATTAATTGAAAATCAAATTTTTAGCTACCAATTTTTACCAGATATATATTATGTAAACATCTAAATAATATCAGATGTTAAACGAATTTGTTAAACGTAGTTTCAGAATAACTATGAGATATTTAAGATTGAGCACAGCAGAATTGCGCACACCTGCCTTAATATTTCTTATTTCCATAATTCTAAGAGTTCATTGTACTCCTTCCAATTTTTGTGCTTTATTGTCCGTAATACCTCGTTATAAGTAGATTGCGGATTTTTATGCAAATTTAAATTTATGACAACACGACTGAAGTAGTTGGACTGGCATAGAAATTTGCTTAACCCTCTAAATATCATAGCATATATACTTCATTTGAGACGTTTAATAAATTTTTGCATATTCCATGTATTTTACACCTCTTTGCACACTTTAATTTCTCATAAATGCAAAAAATTCACAATCTAGTTGTAAAAATTCGCGTTATACAGGTGTTTCTATTGTAAAGCTTTTACTATTTATCAGAACCATCCTGTATAGTTGCACAGATAAAAAGTTTTGCTCGCCACCGTTCAAGCTTAGCCGCGTAAACATTATGAATCACCTGTCTATTTATTTAGGTTCGATGAAAGAACGATGTTCGTTTTGCTTGACAATAGCACGCATGGTACTCGTTACTTCTACACCGGATGTTCAAATAGATGATTGTCCGTGTCCGGTGTAACGCGAACATTGCCGTGGCAGAAATCTATTTTAAATTTCCTACAGAACGAATAGTTTCGATATGCAGTTGCGTCTCGCGGTTACGCGCTGCGATTCGATACGTTCCGGATGTTCAACGAGCATGCTTTAATTTGCTGATTGTTTAACAGATCGTCACACTTCGTTAACGTGGTACAGGGCTGTGAGTTTAGCAGCAAGCACGAACTTTTCTTCTTTCTCAGCGTTATCGCAATTTTAGCAAGCTAGATTTATGCAAAAGTCCTTATTGTTTGCAAATTGATATGATAACGTATAATATTAGAGGAGTAAATAATATAATAATAAATTAATAATGTGTATGATAGTATAACGCCTTTTAACATGCATTTTTACAAATTAGTTATAGTGATTTAATAACGAGGCAGTAAATTATATAATAATAAATTAATAATGCGTTTCACAGTATAATATAATATAATAATAAATTAATAATGTGTTTGACAGTATAATATAATATAATAATAAATTAATAATGTGTTTGACAGTATAATATAATATAATAATAAATTAATGATGTATTTGACAGTATAATATAATATAATAATAAATTAATAATGTGTTTGACAGTATAATGTAATATAATAATAAATTAATAATGTGTTTGACATACATTTTTATAAATTAGTTACAGTTAAATATGTGTACGTAAATGTATAAAAGCGCATGCGACTTGAAACGCGTAAAAATGGCGCAAGTTAGCTATTAATAGTCTACTATAGATAAGTGTGCTGTGTATGTAGGAATATGTAAGCCATATGTAAAAAATGAGCAAAAATTATGCTGTTCTTTAAATGCAAGACAAATTTCTGTCGCGCTCCAATTATTATTTATTATCCGGGTAAATTGTAAATCTTACGTCAAACCCTTTATAACCCCAATTTCGCCTCCTTCACGAGAAAAAAAATTATGCTTAATCACAATTTCTCACTGCAGGTTTTAAGAAACGTATCAATAGATACATTAATCGGTATAAAAGTGATTTTAGCCCGACTGAATAATATTATAGTGAAATATAGCGATAAAATAAGAATCAAGCAATATAAATTTGAGAAAATATAAATAAATAAAAAATATGTAAGTGGTCAATAGTATTGTAGTGAAATATGGCAATAAAACAAGAATCAGAGAATATAAATTTGAGAAAATATAAATAAATAAAAAGATATGTAAGTAGTGAATAGTATTGTAGTGAATATGGCGGTAAAATAAGAATCAAAGAATATAAATTTGAGAAAATATAAATAAATAAAAAATATATAAATAGTGAATAGTATTGTAGTGAATATGGCGGTAAAACAAGAATCAAACAATATAAATTTGAGAAAATATAAATAAATAAAAAGATATTAAGTAGTGAATAGTATTGTAGTGAAATATGGCGGTAAAATAAGAATCAAAGAATATAAATTTGAGAAAATATAAATAAATAAAAAATATATAAATAGTGAATAGTATTGTAGTGAATATGGCGGTAAAACAAGAATCAAACAATATAAATTTGAGAAAATATAAATAAATAAAAAGATACATAAGTAGTGAATAGCATTGTAGTGAAATATGACGGTAAAACAAAAATCAAGCAATATAAATTTGAGAAAATATAAATAAACGAATATATAACTCTAAGTTCTAAGTAGTATAGCGTTGTAGATGGTTAATCTACTCGGTCAAACAGTAATTATCCTGTGCTTTATCTTACAAGGAAAATTCTACGCGCAGTATATCTCTCTCACGTGTTAGAGCTAATTGCAGGTTGAAGAATAGAAAAAAGTGTCGGAACAAAAGAATGACAGAAAGAAAGTGAAAACGTTTTCTCCGCCAGCCATTTAGCTAATTAATGTTTCGCGTTTCACAGGCCGTTTGCATATTTCCCATAATTACCGTGGTCGCGGCAGAATTGCTTTTCGTGTGCTGTCAGCCTTGTAATCGGTAGTTAATATCGTGCCTGCTTCCTTTATTCCTGTTTGAAAATTTAATCGAGAAAGCTATCTCACGAACTTAGAAACGAGAGAAAGAAAGTTGTTTATGGTAAGCACTGTTGTTTTAACGCGTTCTAGACGACGCGATTCGTCAATGGTTCGATCAATGAAATGCTCATCGTAGGTAAAATGTTTTGAAATAATTATACAATCGAGTTACATAAATCTATATTTTATCGCTTTACAATATTTTTTTTTTTTTATTTATCCCTCAGTGAATTTGCAATTTATTTCAGAGGAACATTAAGTAAATTATTTTATTAGGTTTGGTCAATTAAGCATGAAGATACTATCACAGTGAATCGTATCTGAGTGCATTTAACAGAATATTGTTATTTTTGTAAAAAAATTTAAATATGTGACTTAAAAGAGATTAATCATGAAAGTACAGTCTCTATTGTGTGTTAAGATTTGTTAATATAAATTAAATATTGAAACAGAGAATGTAAGATAGAAATTTTGCGAATTTTCTTGCTATTCTGAATGTATTAATTCTGGTTTATAATTCATGTATATTACACACTACTTATACTAATAGACATATATTAAATTATATTACATTTTCGGCTGTTTAATAATGGTACTTTCATGTGCCTACAAAAATTTGAGATTGCAAAAATAAAACGTAGAAGTTGGTTAAAAAAACATCTTATTCATAACACATTCACAATTAGAGTCTTTCCCATAAATTAGTGGGCACTTGTAAATATTGAACAAAATTCTTATGGTATCAGACTGTTAATAATATTTTGTAAGCATTATACATATAATTTAATGCTTTCTATGAAATAAATCCCATCTTAGAAACCTCCTTCTGTAAACACTATATAAATTTTTCTTTACATTAAATAAAGAAAACTTTATTTTCAGTGTCCTTTACTCTAAACATACTGCACTGACGGTTATTTTTTACTCAGTATACTTTGAGTGAAATAAATTTATGGACACCCAAGTATACAAAAACCTAGTCACTTCCAAAAATCGATGAAACAGTAACCTTACATTTTGGCACCAAATTTAACCCTAAATTTACTGTTTTTATTATTCTTTTAACATTAGATTTGCGGATATTTCTTGTATATCTATTTCCAATATACATATACTAAGGAATAAGATATACATAAAAAAGAATTAAAAATTGCAAAACTGAGAGGGAATTAAGTTTGGGTATATTTCTATCGTTCCATCGATAAAAATTAGTAAAAATTTTACTCAAGAAATCCGAAACTGTAAACCTACTGTTAACCCTTTGCGCTCGAGAGGTGACTTAGTCACCAAACGATAGTTTCGCAAATTTTCAGACTTTAACTAGTTTGTTTATTAGTTAACAAGTTAAGTAGTGATACGTGTAAATTTTAGTAGATCACTTAAGTAAACTAAATGACGTTTAATATAGGCGAATCTTAGCAGATATTTCGAATTTGAAAATTTTTGAAACTGGTATTATATATTAAACGACCAACAGTCACCTCTCGAGTGCAAAGGGTTAACACGTTCGTCACCACACGTCACCCAAATATGGGTGACGGTCTTTTTCTTCAAGTTAACCCTTTGACTACGACGCGTTTGCTCGCATGTCAGTCGCTGCGACTGGTTGTCCACTGACTAGTGACCAAAACAGTACCCGAAAATTTTATACCATTCTTACGGTTTAAAAAATAATAATGGCAAGTAATAATGGCATGTTTAGTTGGTATGTTACATAGGACAATAAATTCCATGTTGAATTAATCGGTAAAACAGTAATAAAGGTGTTATAGTAGAAAAATACAGAGGACGTATATTTACGCCTTTCGTATATATTGATGGATTTGTGAAGGCGTATATATACGCCTTTAGCAGTCAAAGGGTTAAATAGGATTTTAAATTGGAATTTTTAAAGGAATTCAATGGAATAAGCATTGAAGTATAATATATATAAATATAAAATACATAAAATGAAAATAAAAAGTTAAAATTTTTGCTGTTTTTATATCTTTTTACCCCAGTTTTCTATGCAATCGGATTTGGGCCCAGCGAGAAACTCAACCGAATCACGCTGGGCGACGAACGTGTTAATAAACACTCTTCTCGATACCTTCTAAACTTCTCGACTAATTAACGCGATTCGCATTCGTCGGTTACGTTTCGACGAGACGAGAAATCGTAATAAAAGAGGGTATTTGTACAAAACTTCTTGAGTCACTGTACTCTTTTTCGTCGTGAACGTGGAAAATCAGCAGCCTGAAAACCGATTTCTATGAAGCGGCAGAGGATCGTCGCCGGGTTAGCTGTCTCGACGAGTTTGTTATGTAGCGCACGGTGCAGAAACAGAGGGATTAAAAAAACTTGCCGTGAACGGACGAAACCGTTTCCTAGATAACCGAGAAAATATACCGGCAATGGCCTCGTTACGATCGACGACGATTTCTCGCGATCATTTCCCGCATGCTTCGATTCGAATCGACTTTTTTCCCTCCTTTTGCCTATTCTCCGTCTTAGGGTAATCATACAAAGTTACGCGCAGCTCGTTTTTAACGATGTAATTGCATGCTATTGTTGTGGCACGTTACAGCTGTCGAGAGAGTGAATATTAAACGATATACCGAACGATGTATCCGTTTGGATAACAAAGAATAGCTGCTGCTATGTGAGCTATTAATCATTCGCTTTACGCAAAACATAGTCGTTTTAATTACATTCGAATCGTGTGGTATTATACGTTATGTTATTGTAGCTAAACTAACTGGTAGTAGTTTATTCATGTTCAATTCCTTATACATAGAATTATTTATGGTGAGTTAAGAGCAAATTTTTACTATTAACACTATTCCTACCATGACCGGTCAAATGACCGTTTTTAAAATTTCGATAAAAATTTCATAGATACAACGTAATTGAATCGCCTTTAAACTTTAGACTTTTTCTCAAATATACGTATAATACATTTTTCAATATTCACTTCTTTTTTCATTGTTTATTTTTTTAGAAAAATTTGTAGTCTGTCTTACGTGGGAATGTGGGAATAGGTATACGTAAAGTGTCGGTAGGAATAGTGTTAATAGATATAAAATATAATATAATATTAATATATAAATTATTACTATCTAATATTCTATTTCTTTTTTCCTATATTTTATTTTATTATGTTGATGTTTTATATATATATATATTGATATATTATTATAATATTATATTCAATAATATATATATTATTATAATATTTACAATAGAATGTATACCTCATTTACCATAGATAGTGCTATAGTATATTTTCTTTTTTTTTCTTTCTTTTACTTAAGTCTACTGGCAATAACGTGTATAAATTTAAGTAGATTTCTCTTTCTCGTCTGATTCAGATTATTAACCCTTTGCACTCGAGAGGTGACCGTTAATGATACTATCTTCAAAAATTTTCAAACTCGAAATATTTACTATAATTCACGTACATTAAACTCCATTTAGTTTAGTTAAGTCGTATATTAAAATTTACATATATGACTATTTAACGTCCGGGTCTGAACTGAAGTTTGAAAATTTGCGAAACTATCATATGCTAGGATTACGATGTCCCATGAGAGGGGACAGCCGAGTGCAAAGGGTTAACACTAGAACTACCAAAACAGTCAAAATGACTAACAGACGATTGCTAATAGCAACTTTGTAAATTTAGTATGGTAAAGTTTCAAAAATTAATTACAGTTTTCTGCAGAAGGTATAAATAAAGATTCGTTTTCTATGTATCCGGTATTTTTTCATGTAATTTTCAATTCCATCTATTTCATGCAAATAAGTACACTTTAATTGCCGGTAGTTCTAGTGTTAAAACATCTATAAAATGCCTCTTACTTACTTTGGTCGTCTATAGTTGTTTCATTCATTAGTTTAACCCTTTCTTCATTGAAACGTTATGTTATTGTATTTTGTATTTTAACTTGTCGAGTTGTTCGTTTGCAGTAGCGATGCACAATTAAGAGATTAGGTGTTATTTGTAAAAAAAAAGCATTAATTTGAATGGTTTAGACGAAAGTAACGGGGTGTTATGGTTATGATAGGAAGGACTAACAGAATGCAATGATTAATCAATAGCAATGTCACCATACTGTATTGCACGTTTGCAGTGATGTGTCGAAAAGTGTTAAAATATGCAAATTTAATACTTGTTACGCCAGTTCGTTTCTTTTTTACGTATTGCTTATTTGCTGCGACAGTGACTCATGAAACTAATCGGTTTACTTGCTTTCCTACTGTTTTTGTTTCACGGAAACGTAATGGCTGATTATTAATTAGTTAAGCTAGATTCGAACGCTTTACATTATTACAATACTGCAAGAACATTATATTGAATTATAAAATTGATGTAATACAGCATTAAATCGGAGTAAAAATACTATAATTTTCGTTATTCGATGTTGTACATTTTTATTCATTATTCCATAACGATATGAAAATACGTAGCACTTTATCATTATTATCATTTAATCAAATGAATCTATTTCGTTCGATCTATAATTCTATATCGTCCCATTTCAATGCCTTCCATTGAACAAATGAGTTTGCACGGCCCCTCAGAAATATGATTCCCAGTGAAAAGCAGTATCTTATTGTGTACAGTAGTGGACAAAAGTTTAAAACGATAGGACCATGCAAAACTTAATTTTATGATTCGCAAATATTATTTATCTATTCATTTTTATTGTCATTATGGCAGAACACTATTTATTGATTAGCATAGAATCCAAATTTTATTTATATTGCTATTTCTTATTAATTAATTGATTTACAGTAGCGGATAAAAGTTTAAGACGACAGAATCATGTAAAACATAATTTTATGGTTCGCAAATATTGTTTATCTATTCATTTCTATCGTCATTATAGTAGAACACTATTTATTCATTGGCACAAAATACAAATTTTATTTATATTGCTATTTCTTATTAATTAATTGATTTACAGTAGCAGACAAAAGTTTAAAACGACAAGACAATATGAAATATAATTTTACGGTGGGCAAATATTGTTTATCTATTAATTTTTATTGTCATTATGGTAGAATACTATTTATTCATTGGCATAGAATACAGATTTCATTTATATTGTTATTTCTTATTAATTAATTGATTTACAGTAGCCGACAAAAGTTTAAGACGACAGAATCATGTAAAACATAATTTTATGGTTCGCAAATATTGTTTATCTATTCATTTCTATCGTCATTATAGTAGAACACTATTTATTCATTGGCACAAAATACAAATTTTATTTATATTGCTATTTCTTATTAATTAATTGATTTACAGTAGCAGACAAAAGTTTAAAACGACAAGACAATATGAAATATAATTTTACGGTGGGCAAATATTGTTTATCTATTAATTTTTATTGTCATTATGGTAGAATACTATTTATTCATTGGCATAGAATACAGATTTCATTTATATTGTTATTTCTTATTAATTAATTGATTTACAGTAGCCGACAAAATTTTAAAACGATAGGACCATGCAAAACTTAATTTTATGGTTCGCAAATATTTTATCTATTCATTTTTATCGTCATTATGGTAGGCCACTGTTTATTCATTGGCATAGAATACAAATTTTATTTATACTCTTATATCTTATTAATTAATTTATTTATTTTCTTCGACCTTCTAATCTTAAACTTTTCCCAGCTACTGTATATTCAATTTCAACTGTTTCGCGTTCGTTTTTTCGCGTTGCCCGTTAATTTGCATATCAAACTCGTACATTCCCAGTATTACCTCCAGCGCACCGTTATCGAACGCGTTTTATTTTCCAGATCAAGCAAATTGCCGCGTATTTCCTTCTTCCATCGCTCACTAATAATTTCTAAACATTCTTAAACCCACAAAAACCCACAGCGATTATCCGTTCTTTACTCATAGCCTGTCCCAGGCATGAGCCCCGGCAGGAAGATGTTCATCGAACGAAATTGGCGAAAAGAGACGAGAAAAAAAAAAGGGACGAACGCGAAAGTAGCGTGGAGCTTGTGTTTATTTCCATCGCGAGGCGTAATGGATTTATCGCTTATGATTCGACCAAGTTATGTATCTCGAGGTCTTCAACACGCACCACACCGATAAGGGAAGCCACAAGCGTTTCCTCTACCTGTCGTGTATACGTAACACGTTGACCATGGACATGGACACTTAACGTGATGCGCACACCTGCGCGGCTTGCATAATTATCGAGCGACGCGGAGTGTGATTTTTCTCGCTCAGCTGTTTTGCTTCGCACCGTAAAATTATGCTCCCCCCTCCCGTTTCTCGTTTTTCCTTCGTTTTCGTTTTTTCTTTTTCATTTTCTTTTTCTTCTTTATTACGCTACTCAACCTCTTGTGGGGTTATTAGCAGTATACACTTTGTGTAACATGCCAGAAGTATTTACAGTGGCTCCAAAAGGTATTCGTACACTATGTCACAAATAAGATTCTAAGTCTGATAGAGGTATTTAATAAAACTTTGTGGGTATGTAGATCGTAATAGTATACGTATGAATTAATCTCTTCTTTTCATCTAAATGCCATTTTAACACGTTCGTCGCCCAGCGTATTTCGACTGAGTTTCTCGCTGAGCCTAAATCCGATTGTATAGAAAACTGGGGTAAAACAAATATATAAATAGCAAAAGTTTTAATTTTTAATTTTTATTTTACATATTTTATATTTATATATATTATACTTCAATACTTATTCCATTGAATTCCTTTTAAAATTCTAATTTAAAATCCTATTTAATTTTAAGAAAAAGAGCGTTACCCAAATATGGGTGACGTGGCAACGAACGTGTTAACCCTTTGCACTCAAGGGATGACTGTTAATCGTCTAATAATACTAACCTCACAGATTTTTAATATTTAATATTACTAAGATTCTTCTATAATAAACTTCATTCAGTTTAATTAAGTAATATACTAAAATTTACATATGTGACTATTTAACCTCTGAGTCTGACTAATAAACAAACTAACCAAAGTCTGAAAATTGGCGAAACTATCATTTGGTAATTAACAGTTACCTCTTGAGCATAAAGGGTTAATAGAAAACCAGATAAGAAGTCAACCGACGTACGCGTTCTATTCGCATTAATTATAACGTTGTTGCTTAATTTATTAGGCTGTGAGAAGAAGAATCGCGACGAGGTGCATTTCTGTACATATGTTGGAAAAATTATGTTGGTACGTTGAGCACGTTCACGGACATTACCTCTTTTAGCCGCGCTTGTCGTTGTTTGCATTCGAATGTAAATTAGTTTGACTAATGCCTCGGCGAGACGTCTTGAAATTTTCATCGAAGCTACTCGTAACTAATTTTGCATATGCCTCGTTTCATTCCCAATGAATTTTACTTATTTCGAAGGTCTTTACAAACTTTTAGTTTCCCTTACCTGGTAACATAAACATTTTACTTCAGTTGCGATTTTGCACTAAAAAAGAGACTTCAAAGAGTATCCTAGAATTTTTTTAGATTTTTTGAAAACTTAAAAAAGTAATAAAAATAATCGAGTACAAAATGGACCCAAATTCAGTATCCATCAAAGTGTGGAAATTAATTCTACCCACAAAAAGTTACGTTAACTTTTTAAGCTAAAAAATGTATACAGGGTGAGTCTCACAATTTGATCAACTCAAACATAACAGAACTTGTAAATTATTTTTTATAAAACAAAACATTTCAAAACAAAGTTGCATGATATCGAGGGGTTTTAATATTTTGTAGAGCTGTAATATTTTCACATACCATGCAACCTTTATATAAAGCATTTTCTTAGATAACAAATCATTCATAAATTACTTAAGGTGATCAAGTTATAAAACTTATCCTGTGTAATGCATAACTAAGGGTTAGCAATTAACTATTGTAACAAGTTTTCATTAAGATAACACATTATCTCATTTTCCATCCAATTATAATCAGCTTACTTATATCAGCATATCCAGAAAAATGTAATTTTACACTCGATAGGAATTCTCGCACAGTCAATTGCAAAAGTTTTCAGTCGTTCGTTAAATTTAAAATATTGAAAAAAATGCAAAGATTATGGACGTTTTATAAATATTAAGCTATCCATTAAAATAAAAATTAAACAAATAGCCATGTTTTTTCATTTATTTAATAGACAAACATATATAAGAGGCATTAACCCTAGATTTACGGACGTTTCATGTATATCTATTTGTAATATACATGTGCTAAAAAATAGGTATAGGCACATAGGTACTGAATTTGCAATTGCAAAGTTGAGAAGAAGATAAATTAGGGTGTTCTCGATCCACTCTATCAATAAGGATCAAGATATATTGCTAGGAATAATGTAGAATAAAGGTTCTTAAGATTATTTATTATTATTAATATGAATAATGAAAAAAATATATAATATATAGTAAATTGTAATTCAACTCTGCCACGCAATTCTCAGTTTAATCCTCAGCTCTTTTCACGACTCTACAACTCGGTTTTCTATTCAACACTGGACCTTAAAACTGCGATATTACAGAATAGTAATTTTTATTGCAAATTTTACTCATGAAGTCTGAATTCCGTCAAATTGACGGGTTCCATAATAACCTAGTGTTGATCACCTTCTCAAAATTCGTCTCATTACGTCTAACGAAACGATCAATCTCTACTGAACTAACTTTAAAATTTGACAGACCGACATTAGACTTTTGCGACCGACTGTACCTATGTGCAACCACAAGAGCGTCGTTCCCGTTCGTTAGTATTCAGGACGAACTATTTCTCAAAAGCTTCAGATCGTAATCTTTTAATTGAACACAGTCGGCGATTATAATCGTAAATAATCGAGGGTGCTGCGAAGTTTTCAGCCCTGGCTCGGTGTTTCAATTAAATCAGGCCAATTTATAGAGCGTGTAATTACCTCTGTTATTGTTGTTCCGTTTAATTGACTCTTTAAACGATGATCTCTAAAAATAAACGAAGCCGTGCAACAGTACGACCTTTCACGTGGTGAACCTATCCGCCTTTGAATAATAATGAGCGGGGGTTCCCTCGATGCGTTCGCGTTCACGTCTAGCGCGCCGCTCTAATTTGCATTAACCGTTGCCACGGACACCCGTTAGTAAATCACAGATTTCAGTGTCGACTGTGAAACGGTTTTTCGCGAACGAAAACAGCACGTCCTGTTCAACGATGCGAATTGTACCTTGACTCGTTAATTCGCGGAAAATAAACGCAATCGAACGATATAATTGGGGTAATGGGATCTGAGAATTTCTTATGTCTTCTAGATATCGTGGAGGGTGTGTCTTCTAAGATTAGAATTTAGTATTCCATTTGATGTTGACTAGAAAGGTTCGTTATTTAATGTGTTTTAGTATTATTATTATTATTATTTAATAATGTGTTTCAGTATTATTATTATTATTATTATTATTTAATAATGTGTTTCAGTATTATTATGATTATTATTATTATTATTATTTAATAATGTGTTTCAGTATTATTATTATTATTATTATTATTATTTAGTAATGTGTTTTAGTATTATTATTATTATTATTTAATAATGTGTTTTAGTATTATTATTATTATTATTTAATAATGTGTTTTACTAGTATTATTATTATTATTTAATAATGTGATATAGTATTATTATTATAATCATAAACAAATATAAAATAATAAAATATTGTATTATAATTTGATATGCAGATGATGAGATGCGTAAATCTGTTACATGTTCCAAATAAGAACAGAGAACCTTTACTGAGTACAACCTTCCGTATATGAACTAATAGGGAGACGAAAGTGTTCATAGAAAAGAATTTTCGAATACTGGAATAATTATATTTTTATACATTGAATTTCATTTATTTAAGGGAACGTTAAGGGGATTAACAGTTCGTTTGAATATTTGTGGAGCTTGTATCTCATTCACTGTCAAATTTCATAAGTTTTTGAGATTAGGAACTATTATTAGATGACACTGTTGGTTAATATATTGTTTGGATAATCGAATAATAGAATAAGCTTAAGAGAATGAAGGAGGATTCACTTTATCATTACAGGGCACGTAAAATTCACTATTGCATTGATATAAATATTATAAATAAATGTACTTACGAGGAGACTGCATTATTCAATGCTTTTTTTATCATAATATTCTTAATATTTAATTTTATTTACAATGTTCAAGTCTAATTTTCATTAAAATTCAAGTTTAATTTTCTTTACAATAAGTTTAACAAGTCCTAAAGATTTTCATAAAGCTAACAAGTAGTTGAAAATAGTTGACTGAGTTTCATAAAACTTTCACAAATTGCAATATCAATTACCATATCTAACATTAAAACTCATAACGCGATCATTTTGACTGCTGCTGGCTTTCCTTTCTCATAACATGAGAAGTATTTTAATAAAAAAATATTTAATTGATCATGAAAGTTACGAACAGACTTAATAAAATAGAAAGGGGGAGATTTAGATTTTTTTCTGCCCTAGGCTACTGGTATTTGTGCCGTTTTGTAATGAAAGGAAAGTGTAGAGAGAAAGGAATCGTACATACTTGAAGTATTACATTTGATAGCGTTTGTTGATTTTTATTATTTTTTACAAGAATTTCTTAATATTTATTGTTTGTTATTAAAAATTCTTTAATTATCAATCGTAAAATTATATAACTGAGCTCGCACGTTCTTTACTTTATAACGCTATCACTCTAGGCTATAACCTATTCAGTCGAGGCCTGAATTTTCCTTTAAAAGTAAATATTATTTAACGATCATATATCATATATCATTAAGAGCAATTATAAAATCCCGAAAATCGTACATGTTCACCAGTATGTTTTTTCACTTAACATTTAACCAACTGAATGGGGAGATCTCCCATTTTTTCCTCAACAAATCACTGCCATTGATTCTACTTACTTAAATTATTAATAAGTCTTGAACTACCACTGTTCTTAGTTTATCAAATGCATTTTCTACTCTTTCAAAGTACACCTTTTTAATAAATTCAACACTAGTTCAAGACGAACTAATAACAAAAGTAAATAGAATCAATGGCAGAGGAAAGAACTGGAGATCTGCCATTTTTTCCTCAACAAAGCGTTGCCATTGATTCTATTTACTTTTGTTATTAGTTAGCCTTAAACTAGTGTTGTTCACAGTTGATCAAATACATTTTCTGTTTTCCCACAGTACAATTTTTAATAAATTCAATATTTATTCAATATTAATTAATAACATAAGTAACTAGAATAAATGGTAACGATTTGTTGAGGAAAAAATGGGAGATCTTATTCGGTTGGCCATTGATACTATTTGCTTTAGTTATTAGTTAGTCTTAAACTAGTGTTGTTCACAGTTCATCAAATGAATTTTCTGTTTTCCCACAGTACAATTTTTAATAAATTCAATATTTGTTCAAGACTAATTAATAACATAAGTAAGTAGAATAAATGGTAACGATTTGTTGAGGAAAAAATGGGAGATCTCCTTATTCGGTTGGCCATTGATACTATTTGCTTTAGTTATTAGTTAGTCTTAAACTAGTGTTGTTCACAGTTCATCAAATGAATTTTCTGTTTTCCCACAGTACAATTTTCAACACTATTCCTATCACAACCGATCAAATGACCGTTTTAAAAATTTCGATTAGAATTTCATAGATACAACGTAATCGAATCGCCTTTAAAATTTAGACTTTTTTCTCAAATATACGTGTAATACAGTTTTCAATATTCACTTCTTGTTTCATTGTTTATTCGTTAAGAAAAATTTGTAGGGAATGTCGCGATAGGTAGGAATAGTGTTAATAAATTTGACACACTCGGTTGGCTAAGTGTTCAGATCTATTATTAAAAATATTATTACGAGAATAATGTAAATAACAACATAGGTAGGACTAGCCAGGAAATGTTTCGTTAGCAAGCAGAACAACAGTGTTTATCATCCAAATCAAATGGCATAGTTGTGTGTTCAGCAGTAACGTTGACCGGTCAACAATATCTTAATGCACGGAAGCAAGATAGCTCTTATCGAGGTGAAAGAACTGCAGCGAGGCGCATGAACAAGATACAAACGGAAACTTTTCGTCGAGTCGCGTTCCCTCGTTGCGATTCAGTTTCCCTTGCAACGGTGAGCTTAGGTGGAAACATCGTAAATTGCGGTTTCTCTGCACTTTCACGGCACAGTGATAGTTTCCCCTATGCGAGGCCGCGGTTTCAGGGTCAAAGGACACCGCTGCGACCTTGTTTCCGCGGGCTATCCCGGTCACGAACGTTCGTTCATGGGGGAACCTGTATTAGCGGGATCGATATACTAATCGTGTGATCGTTTCACGGAGTCCATTCAGTGTTTAACACTTAGCCAACCGAACGGGGAGATCTCCCATTTTTTCCTTAACAAAGCAATCCCATTGGTTCGATTTACTTTTGTTATTAGTTAGTCTTGAACTGGTGTTGAAAACGATTCATCAAATGCACTTTCTGCTCTTTCAAAGTACAATTTTTAATAATTTCAACACTAGTTCAAGACTATCTAATAATAATACTTAATACAATCAATGCCAGAAGAAAGAATGGAAGATTTGCCATTTTTTCCTTAACAAAGCAATCTCATTGGTTCTATTTATTTTTGTTATTAATTAGTCTTGAACTATTATTGTTCACAGTTCATCAAATGAATTTTCTGCTTTTCCAAAGTACAATTTTTAATAATTTCAACACTAGTTCAAGACTATCTAATAATAATACTTAATACAATCAATGCCAGAAGAAAGAATGGAAGATTTGCCATTTTTTCCTTAACAAAGCAATCTCATTGGTTCTATTTATTTTTGTTATTAATTAGTCTTGAACTATTATTGTTCACAGTTCATCAAATGAATTTTCTGCTTTTCCAAAGTACAATTTTTAATAATTTCAACACTAGTTCAAGACTATCTAATAATAATACTTAATACAATCAATGCCAGAAGAAAGAATGGAAGATTTGCCATTTTTTCCTTAACAAAGCAATCTCATTGGTTCTATTTATTTTTGTTATTAATTAGTCTTGAACTATTATTGTTCACAGTTCATCAAATGAATTTTCTGCTTTTCCAAAGTACAATTTTTAATAATTTCAACACTAGTTCAAGACTATCTAATAATAATACTTAATACAATCAATGCCAGAAGAAAGAATGGAAGATTTGCCATTTTTTCCTTAACAAAGCAATCTCATTGGTTCTATTTATTTTTGTTATTAATTAGTCTTGAACTATTATTGTTCACAGTTCATCAAATGAATTTTCTGCTTTTCCAAAGTACAATTTTTAATAAATTCAGCACTAGTTGAATACTAACTAATAATAAAAGTAGATAGAATCAATGGTAGGGGAAAGAATGGGAGATCTCTTAGTACAATCTTCTATACATATAAAAGGACATGTCATGACTGTCTGACATTCATCATCACAGAGTCTAAACTACTGAAGCCTAGAAATATGAAATTTGGACAATGGGTTCCTTTCATAACGTAGGCACCCGTTAAGGAAGGATTTTTTTATATTCCACCCCTAAGAAGATTAAATAGGGGTTAAAGAATTGTTTGAAAATCTGCCAATTTTGAAACAAGCCCTATGAAAACTGGTATTTAGCTTTTTGGTTAGAAACAAAGAAATACGTGTTTCAACGTTTTTGGAAAATCAACCCCCAAAGGGGTAAAATAAGAGATGAAAGTTTGTTTGAAAATCCGTCGATTTTGAAGCAAGCGTTATAAAAATTAGTAATTATTTAACTTTCTGGTTAAAATTAAAGTTAAGGGCTTGCAAAATTAGATATCTCTTGAAAATAGTAAAAATTGAAATCGTACTACTTCCGCGTGGACAAAACCGTGGGTAACAGCTAGCTAGAAATTAATTACAATAAGCATTAAGAAAATATTAAGAGTTAGTACAATAAGAAATTAAGTTAGGTTCTATTTTATTTATTGTTTCACAATTTTACAATATTCAGCACGAATCATCACACATTACGTATCTCACTTCTATGTATCTATCCTCCATTCAATACTTCTCATTGCAGAAGATAATTAAGTTATAAAAGTGGTCCCCTCATTTCACTTCTCGTCGTGCAAACGACACGCTCTTTAATTACAGTTTGATCAGTTCAGGCTAAACCGATTACCGTCCCTTTCACGTTATTCAATTTTTCCTTCCTTTTGTTCCCCGAACCTCTCTTCGTGCGTTCTTCAACGCTGTTGAAAAAGTTTCGTACGCCGGAAAAAACTCGAAGCTAGCCCGGCAATTAACATTGACCCAGATCATGTTCTTTTTTTTTTCGTCCAGCTCGTAGCGCTTCGCTGCACGTGATTAATGGACGGTTAGGTATCGTTTATCGCGTTAAAGTTCAAGAAAGGTAACTTCTTTCACGTGCCACGGCCCGGTTCGAAGCTTCCTAGCAAGAGGGATTGCATCAACGTGTGCACTCGAAGTGACGGGGCACATTTTGCAACCTCCCGTCGAGACTTCTTCGACGAAGCAAAAACTCAATAATGCCAACGTATCGTGTCTATATTCGTATTTGCAAAGCGGTTCCCGAAGATCGTTGCAAAAATGTTTGCGACCGCGTTTCGTGACATAGAATTACTGGCCGTCGATGACATTTGTTTTTCAATCGTTCCGCTGTACGTGTAAATAATGCACCGTAGAAGTTTGAGAAATTATGCAAAACGTGGTCGAATCTGTCAGCAAAATAATATGATGAATTGAGGGTAGTGAGGGGGAATTTAAAATTTTCTAAAACACTTTTTATTCTATCAAATCGATTTATGGTATTTTTAATTTTTTCGATATTTAAACGTGAGGTTTTTAGTTTTAGTTTTAGGTTTAAACGTGAAACCTAATATTGTTAAATTCAAATTTAATTTGAATAAAGCGATTTTTTAAAGAAAATTCGTATTTTCGTTTATTCGTCGATTTGACGGTTGCTCGGAGTGATAGGTACACATATAAGAAACACCTAGTGTTAATAAAATATGTAATGTATTAAAGGGACCAGAAAGTAATGTCGTTTTCTTACATTAAATTGAAACACATAAATTTTTTAACCAGCTTTTATTTTTAATCAATGATGTAATCACCCTCATTATCAACAATCACTTGTTATCTAGTGTGCAAATTTTCAATGCCGGATGAATAAAAATCAATTGGTTTTTAAGCAAAGTATTTAAAAATGGAATGACAGAAACGACATTACTTTCCAGTCCCCCTAATATTATACTTCGTGATACATTTTTTTGGAGTTCACTTTAATGACAAGTAAGTAAAAAGCGTATTTTTGGAAACAAGTACTTGAGTTCGCTTTTATTATCGTTATCGTCTTATGTGTAAAATCAAAACTATGACAGTGATCGAATTTTTGCATCTTAAATAGAAATAGCAATGTAACATACTACAATCGGTTGCGTGTTTATTTTTGTTTTTATTCGTCCTAATGCTTATTTAACCACATTTAATCACGATAGTTTATTAAGCTGATAGAAGCTAGCTAATGTCAGACAAACAGGATTTTCATGATCCACTAAATGCTTCTTAAGTTCACTCATTCCGAAGGATTACTAACGAAGGAACCCTTTTACACTTTTCACTAACATATATCGCATTCACTAAATGATCTAATAAAGATCAATCGCTGATTTTCATTTTTTGCACTTGAAAGGTGGCACTTGGTAAATTTCAAATGCAAAGGGTTTAATAGTAATTATTACAAATTTCAGTACCATTTACCTAAATTAAGTAAATTTCGATACAACTATATTCTAGTACCATTGAATTTCAGTACTTCACGTTCAAAAATTCTTAAAAATTTTTTCGTTTGACGATTAGAAATCACTTTTCTAATGTAAACAGTTAAATAATTAACCCTCGTGCAACGAAAGTAGGGTCACTTTGACCCTGCACGAAGTATAGTACAAGCTGTCAGAATTGTAATAAACTTGTTTACAAGAATTAAACAAGAAACAGAATTAGAAGGCTAAAAAGAAACAAAGCATATATTGGTTAGGATACATTTTATGTATAAATCCTCTCTAAAATCTGATATTGTTTTGGCGTTATGCTGACAAGTGAGCAATGACCTTTATCCATACATTAACGCCAAGGTTTCAAGGCCATTTAAACGTTTCGTCGCAAGACGCTTCATCCTCCAAACTCAACGGACAGTATTCCTCGGCGGTGACTCTCTCCAAATCCCCTATGTCCGCCCTCGGCTTGAACGGTAACTCGGACACCAAAATACCCTCCGCCGGTTCCTTTTCATCCGCGTCCTCTTCGAACTCCCAAAAATCGTCGCTAGGAACGCGATTCCTGATGACCGACTTAAAATCTCTGTCGGTCAACGTGATCGTCTTCACGTTTCGCCTCCTGGGCACACGATTCTCCCGCGAAATGTCCCTAGGGGCGACCGGTTTCCTATCGCGCTTAATTCTTCTCCGTGGCTGGACGGCTGATCCGTGCTGATCGTCATTCCGCTCGCGTTCGAGGTCACGGACGTCGCGATTAATAGATTGCTCAGAATGCTGCTCGTGCACGGACGACTTCCTACTTTCCAGGCCTGATTCCGCGCTGGCCGCCTGGAATGCATTTTTATCGGTGGATCCCCTAGCGGCTTCGTTTTCACTGCTGCCACCTGTCACCCGTGATTCCCCGTAGTCCGTTTCGCGGGAATCGTTTCCTGCAGTCTCGACCGCGCTCGCCTCCGTTCGGTCAGCTTCCGCGGTCTCTCGCGGTGGCTCCACCGTCGTTGGTGAGTCAGGGTGTGGCGTGGTAGTCACGGGATCCGCCTTATCAACCGAGCCACCCTGCACGTCGGACCTCATTCGCGGATTCTTTCGATACTCTTCCTCCAAGTAGCTTCGGAACTGATCCCTGAAGTAGCCGTCGATCATTTTCCACACGCTGGTGCTGTACCAGGTGAGTATACCGATGAGAAAAACGCCGCGGAAAATTAGACTCAGCATGACGGTTGCTGTTGATGAGGCGTAACTGGTTCCTATTTTGTGTTTCTGTTCTGGGTGAATTAAGTGAACGTGACAGAAATTTAAGTAATTAGGTGATGGGTATTTTGTTTAAGAATTTTGATGATGGTTTATACATTATGTTGGTGAGGTTTTTTGTTATTTTATGATCTGGTGAATTGATACGTTGATATTTCATGCCGTGCTCTAGGCAAGGTGAAATAAATATTTCTGTAACGTTACACTCTTTGACGTTGAGTCATGTTATGCGTTACGCTAATACGAGTGTAGGTCTACTAGTTTACGCTTGCAGGAGACGAAGGACAATTTGCAACCTGTAACGTGTCATAAACATTGAGTCATTTAACAGGAATGTATTGTAGGTACTAATGCAGCGCAAGTTACGTGATTCATTTCTCATTGATGTACGAATTGTGATGCAGATCACATTTGTTAACGGTTTTAATTTCTCCGCTGCTAATTTTCGGTTATGATTCATCGTAAAAGTATTCTTTCATATATGTAATAGCTTCTTGCATTTTTGGTAACCCCATCGTGAAAAAGATTAAGACTGAGTTGGCGATGACAAACAGCCGCATCATTTCGAATCCGTCGCTTGATCTTAACCATTCGCTGAAACCTTGATTATCGGTGTCGTCGTTCAAAATTATCTCGTTTTTGTATTCTTTCTCGTTCTTATTCTCCTCTGTAGGTTTCGTTTCATTTTGTCGACCTTTTCCCGCTTTGTTCTCATGGTTCCCGCGTTTCTTCATCGCTGCTATGTAGATCTCATCTGAAAATTATTGAATTTCCTTCATTTAGTAATTATATTAAAACTGTTTATTGTACAATAATAATAGTGATTATAATAATAATGGTTAATAATAATATTATTATTATTGTTGTATAATAGTTATTATTATTGTATATAATTATCTAAATCAAAGATATTAATTTTGGAAGTAAGTTCATTTCTGGAGCTCTGGATACTTATGTATAGCTAGCTCAGCTAAAAATATAGTTGGAGTGGATGAGTTCACGGTAAAAATAGAAATCCTTTACTAATCCCTACTAATATAAAGAAATAGATCACACTGTTTATGATAATGGTTAATACAAATCTGTTGATTTTCTTTTGCTAATCTTAAGTCTCTCACGTCATAGTTTTAAAATCAGGGTTAATAATAAATCGGTAATTATACAATTCAGAGCTGCTTAAAACTAACGATATACGATTCAATATTCAAGACTAATTATTAACAAAAGTAAATAGAATCAATGGCAGAGGAAAGAAAGAGAGATCTGTCATTTTCTTCTCAATAAAGCGCTGCCATTGATTCTATTTATTTTTGTTATTGGTTAGTCTTGAACTATTATTGTTCACAGTTCATTGACACTAAAACGACCATAACAATCAAAATGACCAATTGGTGATTATTCATAGCAACCTTATAAATCCTTATAAATGATTTTTTGCAGATGGTATGAATAAAGATTTGTTCTCCATATATTCGGTACATTTTTATACGATTTTCAATTTCATCTCTACCATGCAAATAAGCACACTTTAATTGTCAGCCATTCTAATGTTAAATGCATTTTCTGCTCTATGAAAGTACAATTTTTAATCATTTCAAATAATTTCAAATTTCAATCAATGCAAATAAGCACACTTTAATTGTCAGTCATTCTAATGTTAAGTGCATTTTCTGCTGTATGAAAGTACAATTTTTAATCATTTCAATGCTAGTTCAAGACTAACTAATAATAATAGTAAATAGAATCATTGACAGAGGAAGGAATGGAAGATTTGTCATTTTCTCCTCAACAAAGCGCTGTCATTGATTCCGTTTACTTTTGTTATTTGTTGGTCTTGAACTACTATTGTTCACAGTTCATTAAATGCATTTTCTGCTCTATGAAAGTACAATTTTTAATAATTACAAATAAATTCAAATTTCAATCAATGCAAATAAGCACACTTTAATTGTCGGTCATTCTAATGTTAAATGCATTTTCTGCTCTATGAAAGTACAATTTTTAATAATTACAATGCTAGTTCAAGACTAACTAATAACAATAGTAAATAGAATCAATGGCAGAGGAAAGAATGAGTGATCTGTCATTTTCTCCTCAACAAAGCACTGCCATTAGTTCTATTTACTTCTTCTATTGGTTAGTCTTAAACCAGAGTTGCTCACAGTTCATTAAATGCATTTTCTGCTTTCCCAAAGTACAATTTTCAATAAATTCCACACCAATTCAATACTTACTAATAATAAAAGTAAATAGAATCAGCAAAGTCAGCGTTTTGTCGAGAAAAAGATATTAGATTTCCCTATTCGGTTTGCTAAGTGTTAAGTGCAGTCGAAAAAAAAGAAGAGGAAAATAATTTTCAACAAATTTACTCCAACACGTTGCATTTACTATCAACGCAATACCGTTTCACCAATTCCTTTCCGTTCTAACACGACGACCGATCAGAAATTCTCTCTGATCATTCAGAACCTGAACGGTATCGCGTCGACGCATTCACCGCGGCATGACAGTTTCGGAATAATCGATGCGAGCTAAATGAACTGGACTCGAGTACGCCCACTCTTACTCTTGTCTTCGAAATGTCAAGCGATCCACGTGCCATTAGCTCTCGCGCATACAGAGGTATATTTCAGACATTCCGGCACGTACAGAAGACACGAGTGCTCGGGCGAGTGCGATGACCGTGATCTGACCGTGCATATGCACGATTCGGTTGCTTGTGCACAATGCTGTGTGGGAAAAGTGCAGCTCTCAAACCGCGAGGTTTTAGGGCAAGCGGCTCGGCGCCGAGGGTGTCCATTTTTACTCTTACGCGTGCTATTTAACCCTTTCTCTGCTCGTTGCAATAAGTAAATGTCGTAAAAGATTCTTATCCTTCTTTTTACACGCTGTTTCTATTTAGAGTGAAACTTTTCGTATTCGAACACTCGTTTTATCTGAACATTTTCGCCCAGATGTTCTGGTATATGAACACAGTGTCAGATGATAATAATTCTTCGTTTTAACAAATTATGAAACTTATCAGTGGAAAAGGTACAGGGTACGTGAATAATTAAACAGGCTATTAATCTTCTTAATATTCGTTTAAATAAATGAAATTTAGTATGAGAAATGGTTAAATGTTTTGTTGTTCGAAAATTCTTTTATCTGAACACTTTTTAACGCTCCTATTAGTTCATATATCAGAGGCTCTACTGTACTATAAATAACACGGAAACATATCTTACTATAATAAAAATAAAGTAATAATAATAATAATAATATAAATAATAATATAAATAATAATAATAATAATAATATAAATAATAATATAAATAATAATAATAATAATATAAATAATAATATAAATATAATATATAATAATAACAACAAAAGTGATCAAGAATACGTGTTACTATTCTCAACAGAGAATTTAGAAAATAGCTAGTTGTTTTGTGCACAAATATTTATAAGTAATTTGAGGAATGATATTAAAAGAAAAATTTGTTTGTAATTATATGAATTTGTTAGATTATTTATAAATAATACTATGAATTCATTTCAAAAGGAAATTATACAGTTTCGCTTGTGATACTTTCCAATTCCAAATTATTCATGAATATTTACATAAAAAATGGCTATCCATATTAGTGTAACAAACAAACACGAAAGTAGAATAAGGAAAAATTATCTGTTCGTAATTAATTTTTCAATTTCACCTAAATTGCTCGCTAATGAAATTCGTTTGTACGTCAGTACACTTGCGATTTCTATTTGCAGACACTTCACTTAAGAACACGTGCGAGCCGCTATAAAGTTGATAACAGTTGGTAAAGGTTGAATTAGAGTTACCGAGTTCGCAGTATTTTGCACGCGTTATACATTCAGATGGTGGCAAACGAACGAAGAGGAAATTGTAGAGAGACGAAAGGCTCGAAGCGTTATCGACTAAAGACAGAGTCTAGCTGAGAACTGTAGTTTCTACGCGCTTCCTCAAATTCGAAATCACTCGGCCCGACCACCGCGTTATCCGAGTTTGCTTTCCCATTATTTCCCCTTTAAATACTGTGTAATAGCATCAACTGTCTCGAACTTGCTGCCGAAGCCTGAAACAATTCTGTCGCAGCGGCTTTTTGGACGATTGGTACTAAATATAAGGCCTAGCAAAAATTAAATCGTTGTTGGTTGAAGAATAATTAATATTTTAGCGTCAAATCGGTCTCGAAATGAAAAGAAATTATTTATGTTTCGTATAAAATACATCAAAACTATTGAACACTATATGTTCTTGGTTGAGATTTAAAAAGCCAAAGTCACGCAAAAATCAAAACCCGAAATAAGAATTTAAATGATTTTATGGATGATCGGTATTGAATATAGGGTAGATGTACTGAATAAGGTTTAGGAAAATTTAAATCGTTGTTAATTGAAGAATAATTAATATTTTAGCGTCAAATCGGTCTCGAAATGAAATGAAATTATTTATGTTTTGTATAAAATACATCAGAACTATTGAACGCTGCACATTTCTCGTTGAGATTTAAAAAGCCAAAGTTATGCAAAAATCAAAACCCGAAATAAGAATTTAAACGGGTTTTTGAATGATTGGTATTGAATATAGACTAGATGTACCGAATAAGGTTTAGGAAAATTTAAATCGTTGTTAATTGAAGAATAATTAATATTTTAGCGTCAAATCTGGCTTGAAATAAAGAGAAATTATTTATGTTTCGCTTAAAGTAAGTGAGAACTATTGAACGCTACACATTCTTCGTTGAGATTTAAAACGTCAAAGTCATGCAAAAATTAAAACCCAAGAAAAGAATTTAAGCGGTCTTTTTATGATTGGTATTGAGGAAGGCTGAGCAAAAATTAAATCATTGTTAATTAAAGAATAATTAATATTTTAGCGTCAAATCTGGCTTGAAATAAAGAGAAATTATTTATGTTTCGCTTAAAGTAAGTGAGAACTATTGAACGCTACACATTCTTCGTTGAGATTTAAAACGTCAAAGTCATGCAAAAATTAAAACCCAAGAAAAGAATTTAAGCGGTCTTTTTATGATTGGTATTGAGGAAGGCTGAGCAAAAATTAAATCATTGTTAATTAAAGAATAATTAATATTTTAGCGTCAAATCTGGCTTGAAATAAAGAGAAATTATTTATGTTTCGCATAAAGTGAGAACTACTGAACGCTACACGTTCTTGGTTGAGATTAAAAAAGCTAAAGTCATGCAAAAAAAACAAAATTCGAAAGAAGAATTAATTTGTAGAACGCAGTGTGAAATAATTAAATAATTGAGAAATAATTATACCTGAATGAATTCTACAGTATGTTTTTAAAATCGTAATGCTAACAGAGGTATATGTATAATTCGTTAAAAATTTAGATTTTATTGTAAATTTATTTGTAGCGAGCACTGGAAAGAGTTCGTAGTGTTAAATTAAAGTGCAAAAACCTTAGCATGCTTTTGGTTGAAATGTCTGCCCTTTCATTGTCTGAACCTTGTTTCTTCCCTAAAACTTGAACTTCTCTATCGAGCCTCTAATTACCGAAGTTTGGTCTTCCATTAGTTCTGTTAAAACTCGTATAATGTACGGCGAAAGTTGGAACGCTGCTGGCAAAAATAGTTAGCAATTAACTGGGAAGCGATAGTTCGAGTGTTCATGAGTATAGTAATATCTTTCGTTAGTTCGCTCCTCTTTCCTACTTTGGTCCCTTATGCATCGATTATTTTATTAAAACACAACGCTCTATAATTCATGATTAAATATGTATTTTATTTTATTTTATTGTACTTCTTGTATTTTATTTTATTTTATTGTACTTGTATTTTATTTTATTTTATTATACTTCTTGTATTTTATTTTATTTTATTGTACTTCTTGTATTTTATTTTATTTTATTGTATTTCTTGTATTTTATTTTATTTTCTTTTATTGTACTTCTTGTATTTTATTTTATTTTCTTTTATTGTACTTCTTGTATTTTATTTTATTTTCTTTTATTGTACTTCTTGTATTTTCTTTTATTTTCTTTTATTGTACTTCTTGTATTTTCTTTTCTTTTATTGTACTTCTTGTATTTTCTTTTCTTTTATTGTACTTCTTGTATTTTATTTTATTTTATTTTATTGTACTTCTTGTATTTTATTTTATTTTATTTTATTGTACTTCTTGTATTTTCTTTTCTTTTATTGTACTTCTTGTATTTTATTTTATTTTATTTTATTGTACTTCTTGTATTTTATTTTATTTTATTTTATTGTACTTCTTGTATTTTATTTTATTTTATTGTACTTCTTGTATTTTATTTTATTTTATTGTACTTGTATTTTATTTTATTTTAACGGGTCAAGCCCTTTAAATATAGTATTAATGAGAAAAGGAAGAAAATAATAATATTTATATAATTTCTTAAAGCTAAGATACGTTACGATACAGACTGAATTATTGTATTTGCACACGCCAGGACTCACCGTTGATAAATCTAGTTCCCCGTCGATCATCCGAGTCGGGTTCAGTAAATCACAGTGAGAATGGGAGAGTTTCCAGCAGATCGAAGCTCTCGGTGCTCTCGGTTCCCTGAATTTTCCCGTTGCGACGTACAAAACGATCGTCACCGAACTGTCCGCCAGTTTTTCTCATCCGCATCGCCGTAGTTCGCTTCGATATGGTTTCCTTTGTTGGTAAGCTCATTACGGAGACTCTTTGCTCACGTTAAGGGTTCTCCGAAGCTCTTGCATGTGCAACGAATGGGAAGCTCTGGATACTTATGTGAATACTTAAAATTGTTTAAAAATTGTCACTAAAAATATTTGTATATGAGAAATTGAATTCATAATGTCGAGAGACAAATAAGGTAAAATAAGGGATGAAAGTTTGTTTGAAAATTCCCCGATCATGAGTATGACTACGAAAACTGACATTAGCTTTTTGATTGGAAATAAAGAAATGCGTGTTCCAACGTTTTTGGAAAATCAACCCTCAAGGGGATAAAATAGGGGATGCAAGCTTTTTTAAAAATCCGCCGATTCCACCAGCAAATACTGATACCGAAGGTATTGGGAAGGAAATATCGATCTCCAGAATAAAAAACGATTCTGAGGATGAAGAATTCTAATCACTTTTAGATCAGGTCGTCGAAATGAAACAGCGTAGTTTCATCAAATCAGGCATCCGACAAGTGCCCGAAAGATGGGTAAAAGTTATAAAAAGTGAGGGAGATTACTTCATCCATTATCCTTTGGGCACGAAAATTTAAATAAACTCTGAACCTGCCAACAGAAAGATTAAAATTAACTTGTACACCTAATACTATAGGAAAGGTTATAAATGAAAAAAAAAAGAAAAGAAAGAAGAGTGAATAATATAATAAATATACGTGTATTTAATAAAACTAAAACGACACAAACAAACACAAAATAACAAACTACGCTTATACTTCGCAAACTACGCCTATGCTTCGTAAACTACACAGTCCTTCGCTCTACGCTGGCTACTTCGCTTCTTCAACACTCTTTCTACGTTCAATACTTTCTCCCTTCGTCGTCTAATATTTCCTATCTTCACCGTCTGATACTTTCTGTCTCGCGCTCGCATTTTCCCCGTCATACGAGGGTAAGTCATCTATTATCCGCAATGTGGTTAAAAATTTAATTGTAATACAAATAGGAAACATACATGTATATTATTTTTCAACATGGTCCTCTTGCTTTTCAATGCACTTGGTCCATCGTTGCACAAGCTTCCTAAAACCCTCACAAAAGAAGATTTTTGGTTGAGTTGCGAGCCAAGAATACACCGCTTCTTTCACTGTTCCTTTGTCATGCGTAATACTCGTACGACCGTTTTTAAATTTTTCAATCCATTCGTTGACACTCCGTTGAGGCAATACACTGTTCCCGTACTGTACTGAAAGTCTTCGATGAATTTCGGTGCCTGGTACACCTTCCAACCACAAAAAACGGATAACTGAACGTTGCTCTTCTTTGGTGCAAACAGAGAGCGAAGCAGCCACGGTTAACGGCACGACAACGACAAATTAGCTAACCTAGCAGGATCTAATTTGTGCAGACATAACAACAATTAAACCATGCATGCGTCATATACGATTCACGACAGTACTGTCAACATAAAGAAAAATATAACCACATTGCGGATAATAATTGACTTACCCTCGTATATTCTTCCAAACACTCGTTTCCTTTCATTCTAATTGTCAACCTTTCTCACTCTACGCATTCGATCACGACTACCCAGAATTTCTCAGTCACACTGTTTTCTCAAGCTCTCATCTTTCACGCCTTAGAAACATTCGAGCCCAAACATTCTGCGTTCACGCGACAATCGCCCAACTCAAGTACTCTGACCTTTCCAGCCTCGCATCCGCTCGATCACATTACTACAATACTATAAGAAAAAAAAAATCGCAGGCAACAGCTAGTACGAGATATCGATGAAATACGAAAGAATTGCAAACTAATGCTAGCACTGTGGATATATATTCGGTGTTACGTAATTGTCGGACGAGAAAAGGTGAGAACCAGAACGAGCCAGTCTCCGTCAAGCTACCTCAGGGGATTGCCCTTTCTTGGTACTGAAATTGAATTCTAATATAGTTACCTTGATCTCCGTTTCAGCAATGACGCCTACGAACTCAGAACGCGTTTCTATCTGGGTTCCAACTTACCATTTTTGTATTTCATGCAAATCCTCGTTTCCTTTTCTCTCGTTAAAATTATATTCCTGCTTATATTAGAGTGTAAAGTTTCACTCCGTCGATAAACGCAAGAAGTGGACACTTTACTTGCAGAAATGCCGTTTTTGAATTTTTCCTTAATGGACAGAAGGTGTAAAACTGTGAAATTACAGCTTTTATGAACGTTTTATTACCAGGAAACTGGTGTACGCTAATGTTACAGAAAGTAGGCATGTAAAATTGTAGAAATATCAGAAACACAGTTGTACTGTATCGTTGAACACACAATGTTACGTTTCTATGATTAGACTGCAGATATTTATTGTTTATATAAATATTTTTGTATATAAAATTTACTTGTTATATAAATTTAAATATGTATTGCAATTTACAAGAGAAATAAGAAATAAGGTATGCAACTTAAATCGTCATCCATTTCAAACATCTTTCTTAGTTTCCTTTTTTTATTTCACAGAAATGTAATTACTAATTATAAATTACAACATTTATTGACAAATAAAAGAATTCAAAAAATGTAGAAACGCACGTTTATTAAATTAACTAATAAATTCAAGCAGTAAATTCAAGGTTGATTTTCAGAAAGATTTTTACTAAACCTTCGATCATTATTATTTCTATTTATCGTACAACATTTATAACTTCTGACATTTCCCAAACTAAATATAGCTTTCATTAGAAATTATAAGAAATTTGTTACTTTTTTTGAAAGTAGGAGATATTTATAATCGCTTGCAGTACATAGAGTGTGCGCTAATTGTAAGGATTTGATGAATTTTATAAATCAGTAACTATTTCTCTTTAACGTGACTACATAGAGAACTATTGCATCGTTCTTATTTTGTTTCTCAGCCATTCTCGGCCATCCTTTTTCATCACAAAACGGAAAAGTCTCGGTCAACGGATAAAAAGTTTCGGCTACCGTCAAGTAACCAGTTTATTGGTCGTTCTATTGAGAAATTTCCGGGCCACTCGTAACTAATGTACCTTGTACGAACGGTCAGAAGTCCCTTTGGGACTCTTGCACCATGCCATATCCCTTCGTTCTGTTTATCTTGTATCTACCAAGGATTACAGTCCTAGAAACATTTCATGAGGTAACGAGGAATGACTACATGACGCCTGTCGACGCAGAGGCAGTAAAGGGATGGATTCGAAAAAGATCTTCGGCATTTGATAGATATTAATCAGTTTAACAAGTATTGATTCTGTAAATCAGATCTTATTTTTATATAAAAATACGTAAATTAAAAGCACAATAAAATAAAAGTAAAAGCATCTGATATTCGAACATACAATTTTAATAAATAAATATTCAACAAAAGAATTAATATTTGGCTAGAAAAAGTAATAAGAGTATTATTATACAATAATAAAAGTAACTATTTTTATAGTAATATAATGTAATAAAAGTATATTTTTATAGTAATATAATGTAATAGTTATTTTTATAGTAATATAATGTAATAGTTATTTTTATTGTTATATAATAATACTTTTATTACTTTTTCTAGTCAAATATTAATTCTTTTGTCGAATATTTATTTATTAAAACGGTATGCTCGAATATGAAATGCTTTTATAACTATTTTTATTATGTCATGTAAAAAAATTAACTTTTAACTAACTTAAAACTATTTAACCCTATATAACTAAACATATTCATCTAATAGGCTATCGACCTCTGCCAATTTTACAAATTCTAAATCTACCAAGATCGTTTAATAAGTGCCAAGATTGCAAACGCTAATTTATCACCACTTTTTTAACTTTTAATAAAAATATTATAATACTTCCCTTAAGTTACGCTAATTTGTTTGAGACAAAATGAGGGAAATATAAGAATATACTTATTTTTAATTCGTAGTCTATGAATCGAATGACTAGTTACATTAATTTAAGTTTAGTTATCTAGGGTTAAAGTAATACAGTTACGTGAAAATCCTTATTTCAAGAGAATAGTAGCTTAACATTGCAAATTTTCTGTTAATTAAAATTCTAACAGATTCGATCGAGTATACGCAAAATTCGTGTGGAGATTCTTTATCCCGTGAAAATCGTTGAATACCATTGAATTACATGTACGGTGGAAAAGTGGGAAATGGAGTAAAGGATAGCCTGTGTGCGCCAACGGTGGACTCTCTGAGTAATTGCTCTTCCGGAAGTGACTGGAACCGTGGCGCGCGAACGAGCCTGCAATTTTACGCGGTGAAATTAAAGGTCGAGCGGAAAGGAGCTGGCGAATCTATGCAAAGTTTACGATGTTCGTTACGAGGCGCCACCGCTTTCTGCCACGCTCTGTGCACAGCATTCGGGAAATTATCGCCTCGTTAACACTAAAACCTCGGAAATTTCGAGTCCCATGGGGTGGTGTTCCATTGTATACCTTTGAAAAAGCCAGTTTTCTCTGCACTTTCTTTGTCGAAACAATAAAAATTATAGAAGTAATTTTTCGCGGGTCTTTTGAATGTATGTGTCGGTATGAGTGGGCAGTGAGTGAAATAGAAATGAATGTAGCATAGAAAAATATCGTATACAGTGCGCGACAATTCTTAATTATTCTCAACGTTAACACGTTCGTCGCCACGTCACCCATGTTTGGGTACAGTTTTCCACGAAGGATAAATAAATATTGTTTTACCTCAACGCACATGATAACTATAAAAACTGTAAGTGAGAAGTAGTATCCACGACTTCTATAGTCGTCGTCGTAGCCGAAGTGAGTTTTCTCGGTCAAAGAGGTGCAAAATCAGGCTGCATGTATTTCAAACAATTCTTATGATCGTCGAGTATGTACAGTTTTCCACGAAGGATAAATAAATATTGTTTTACCTCAACACACATGATAATTATAAAAACTGTAAGTAAGAAGTAGTGTCCACGACTTCTATAGTCGTCGTCGTAGCCGAAGTGAGTTTTCTCGGTCAAAGAGGTGCAAAATCAGGCTGCATGTATTTCAAACAATTCTTATGATCGTCGAGTATGCACAGTCTTCCAGGAAGGATAAATAAATATTGTTTTACCTCAACGCACATGATAATTATAAAAACTGTAAGTGAGAAGTAGTATCCACGACTTTTGTAGTCGTCGTCGTAGCCGAAGTGAGTTTTTTCGGTCAAAGAGGTGCAAAATCAGGCTGCATGCATTTCAAACAATTCTTATGATCGTCGACCTTACAAGAGGCTCGAAAAATGGTGTTCCTATTCGAGCGCGTGCTTTATCTTCATCGCGAAACGCAATTAGTCGTCGATTCACGAAAGGCTGTTGCTCGAAAATTGCCGCGAATATTGGAACGCGACCCTTCATAGGCGAAATAGGGGGTGCGGTTGCAAAGGAGGGTAATTTACTCCAGCAGTTTATTTTCATAACAAGACTCGACGGAATTCCGGGTAGAACTCTGGCCATGCCACTTAAGGATCCTCGTTGCTGTTCTACAGATGCTCCTTTCGTTAACCCTTTCACAGTATGATAAAATGGCGAGCAACGCGTAAAGAGCAGCTTAACACTTTATCGACCTTGTAACTTATTGCACATTCACTCCCGATCAGTTCATTTTTGAGTGGATATATATATATA